>VYZP01020520.1:72346-113159 GCA_013400635.1 Hypocryptadius cinnamomeus
TTTTTTTTTTTTGTTATTCAGTGCCGGTATATAAAACGTGCTCAGAACTCAGTGGGAGTAAATTTTCGTTCGTTCAAACAATTCCTCCTTATTGGTAGTATGGCAGTCCAGAAATTGTTGTTATGCTCAAGTTACATGCACTTTCTCTGCCTGGTGTTAACCTTGGAAAAATAAACCTGAATCGCTTTGCTGTCTTCCTGGGGGAAGGGAGCACAAAGTGAAGTGTTCCCCGAGCAAAGTGTCCCCGTGGGTACCGGCAGAATCTTGCTGCACAACTGCTTCTGTCAGGCAGTGGGTGCCTCCTGCTAGCATGCTCCGGTGATGGTCCTCCTGGGGGTGTTCTCTTCCCTGCCTAGTATTTGAAAGTAGCTTTGAAAGCCTCCCTAACAAAACCTTATCTGTGTAGGAGTTACACATTGAAAGTCTGTCTTTCCCCCTTTTGATATACTTCTGCAGTAAGCCCCTTGATGCTGGTGGAATTTTACAGGTCAAGGTTACTGGCTTGTGAAGTCGAAGTTACAGTGGTGTTTGCAAGTCTGCACCTTCCATATGGGATGTTTCTTATTGCAAGGGCTAATACTACCTAGCAGAATTATAAATCTGTATTAGGGAAAAGTGTGGCTGTTGAGCATGAAAATGTAGGGAAGCCCTGTCCCAGATACCCAGGATAATTTCCAGCAATAAATGCCCATGATCCCAGTCTGTAAACTGGAGCAGATTTCCAATGTTCAAGTAAAGATGCAAATCAGTCGCCTCACAAGTAGCAGGGTATGTAGCTGTAGCAGTGTCATGTGTACTCCCCAGACACATATGGCATGGGTGTTAAATTGATCTACTAGTTCGGATGAGGCAGAAGGGGCTGTCTGCAGGCAGTGAATATGGTTTGTTTGCACCCATATCCAGACTGTGTAGTGCCTATAGGTTTGGCCAATGCCAGTTAGGGTTTGGAACATTGTTAGTAATGGGAAAGAAATGGGAAGCTCCAGCTTCTCCAGAGTTGCCCAGCTCTCTTCAATGTGTGTGATGCTGTCTAAGATGCTTGCAGGATGGTACCCTACATTTGCCGTGCTTCTTCCACAATGGCTCTCTCTGTACAGTGTACTGTATGCTGAAATTTCCTTGAAGGACAACATTTCCAGCAAAGAGCCAGCAGGGAACCTAGCAGGCCTGGATAAAGCAGCAGATTGCAGGTACAAGCCCTCATTAAAAGCTGCTTTATATTGGTAAGAGGCACAGCAGAACCCTGCAAGCAGGCTAACTTCTTAACCCCAGCAGCTGTGTATCAGCAGAGAGGAGAGTAGTGGCTACACTTTTCAAAGTGTGCTTGTACCAAGAGCAGCTGTGTTGGGGGAGTGTAGTCAACTGCAACACGTGTTCATCTGGCCTCAGTGGAGGAAGATGTATGTCACCAGCATTTCATAAGCTTGGTAATTTGTGCTTGTATGCAAAAAGGGATTGGTTTTTGCTTTATATACTTCTCTACCCTTTGGCTGGATTGTGTGAAGGGTCTAGAGAGCAAGCCAGGTGAGGAGTGGCTGAGAGAGCTGGCTTTGTGTAGCCTGGAGAAAAGGGGGCTCAGGAGGTACCTTCTGCAACTGCCTGAAAGGAGGTTGTGGGTTGGCCTCTTCTTCCAAGCAGCCAGTAGTGACAGAATAAGAGGAAATGGGCTCAAGTTGGGCCAGGGGAGGTTCAGGTTGACATCAGGAAGAATAGAAAGAATTGTCAAGTACTGAAACCAGGAACCATCTCTGGACGTGTTCAAGAAACAACTGGACCTGGCAGTTAGTGCTGCAGTTTCATTGACATGGTGGTGTTTGATTGAAAACTGAACTCAGTGGTCTTGGAGGTCCTTTCCAGCCTTAGTGATTCTATGATCAGCACTACTCGATAGTAGGAATAGTGAAAAACCATCTTTGAATCTGAGTTGTTCATTGCTGCCAGTATAAATTGTGCTCAGAATCACAGAGCATACCTTATGTCTTGTCTTTTGTTCCTAGGTTGCCCTGAGAAGACAGCAGGCTCAGGAAGAGGAACTGGGAATCAGCCACCCAGTGCCCCTCCCCAGTGTCCCTGAGATGTTTGTTAAGAAGAACAGTGGTGGCAGCTCTTGCCTCTCGCTGGAAAGCAGCAGCCCAGTGCACTCGACAAGTACAGCCATGACAGCAGCTAGTACACCACCAGGTAAGGTGCTGGGAGAGCGGTGCTCACAGCTGAGGGCCGTAGCCAACACTGCTTATGCCCACTGTTGACACCTGTTCCCTCTTTGCAGTGACAGGGTTATGGAGGGTCCTCTAACCAACAACACTGTACTTTTGGTACAGTTAGCAGAAGGGAAGGATCCAGTATCAGTCTTTAATATTTTATTTGATTATTTTTACTTGAAAATCAAAATTTCTTTTACACAGACTAGTGCTGTAATAAAATTCGATAGGGTGTGTGATTTCAAGTAGAGAATTATGGGAAGCTTTTGTCCTTTTTCCCAAAACATGTACTCCTGCTACAGTCGTAATAAGTGGGTTTTGGCTGCCTGTGTAGCTTCTTCAAAATTCAAGAGTTTCCAGAACTGTAGAGAAGCCAAGTACATAGTTAATGTTACTGACCCCAGCAGCAGAGATCGGCCAGCCTTACAAAACTCAATGTGGTGGCACACTGGTTCTATGTGGCATGGTGTGATGAACTGTGAAAGAGTGATGTAGTCCTTCTCTTTTACTACAGTTACTGTATTGCATTTAACTCTTGTAAAACAAAACCGAAAAAAACCCAACAACAAGAAACAGTATTTGTCTGTATATTCAGTGAAAGCATGGCTAAGCAAAGATGGGATTTGAATATATGCAGGTGAAGACTCTAGGCAAAATGGTTTTTCCTATGCAAATTGCTTTTTCCCTTTTCTAACTATGCCTGACAGATACAGTGATTGAGCATACAGAAGAAAGAAGAAAGGAGCTGCTGTACTTGATTTCTTGTGTATAGACAGAAAAAAGCAAACAAATACAGATAAAAGGAAGTTTCATTCATTTTTAATAATCTATACCTGCCAGTAATACAGGTGAATATACTTGCCAGATAGAAAGGTGGTTCTAAAGTGGGCAGTGCATTGCATTAATTAATAAAAAGACAATGCGTGTTTGTGTCTGTCAAGTGACTCTATTCTGTTTTGCAGGTCATTAAAAATATGTCAGATGGATTTGTTGGATCTAGTGCAGACAGGCAGTTTCAGACCATTGTAGAGGAATTTTGTTGGGAAGCTTTTAAAAGAACTGCTTAATAAAGCAATAAATAGCTTTTTATTAGCTTTTTTTGTTTTCATTATGTTAGTGTCACCTTTGAATTGATGCAGTTACTCCTTTCATATCTGCATTACTGCATACTTTGTCTATAGGCATGGAAAAAGCTGGCTAAAGATTAAAGTAGTATATTCAGTAATATATAGAGATTGTGGTAACTCAGGAGAACAAGAAGATCCTTGCTTGTACAGAAAGGCCAAAGAATGAAATCATTTTACTGTTGACAAAACTGGCATAAGCTTTGAACTTAATGTTTTTAAAATGACAGTATTTAATTTATTAATCCCATTTTAATAATTACTAGTCAATTTAATGAAATTATGGTCTTCTAATGAAAAGCATTGACCAAACAGGCTTAAGGCAATTCACATGCTTGAAAAAGTACTTGAAAACATAAAAATAACCTAATTTTAAAGTATTTTGAATTGTTCAACTGTTTTTGGTCAGAGCAGTCATCTTTCTTACAATGGAATTTGAGCAATTTAAATACATTGTTTCTAAAGCATTTTACTAAATAACTAACTGTGGTTATTTGTGTCCAAATAAATAACTGTTTGTGAGTGACAACATTTGAAATACACAGCTTCATCTCGAGGAAGAAGATGTGATTCAAGTCAAGAATCAAGACAGCATCAACCTTGTTCGCCAGAAATGGAAGCATCTGAGAATAAATAGGAAATCAGATTCATAGTTTTGCTTTTGGGCACCTAAGTAGCAACAGACATTGTGCTTAGCTCAGAGGTGACTACACTGTATAAATAAAGTTACGTCCCTAATAGTTTGATAGGTTCATCTGCTGAAAACAGTGTAAGTACTCATGGGATTTGACTTTATACCTGTCTGCTGGCTCTGAAGCTGGTGAAGGTTGCTGTGCATTTATCCAGATCTGTAGGGTAGCTTTGTCAGGTGTCTGAGTACAGGCTTTGGTGAGTAATATAGCCTAAATATCCCCATGCTTTTCTTTTTAGCATATAGCGATCTTTTTTACAGATGAAAAATTTCCATGTGGCATAAGTTTTGGCTTTAGAAGTTGGGTTGTTTCAGGACCAGGCACTTGATGGATTCTTGTATTGCTGTTTTATGATTTTATTACTACCCTAAACTGCAAGCAAATGAGAGACCCCATCGGAGCAAGTGTCATTGTCTCAGGTTGGTAGGCTGAGGTGCTGATTTTTCAAGAACTTACAGTAATTATTAAAGGAAGCAGGGAAGGTGAAACCCTTAATGGCAAGGGGAGTCAGCAGTTCCCTGCAAGCCCCAGGGGAAGCAGTGGCTCCTGGGAGTACAGCATGTCCAGTATGATTCACATTAGATTGGGCAAGAGGTGATTTTGACAGCAGTTATTCTATTCCTCCTCTGAGATTTTGGCTTATGAGCACAGTTCTTCTTTCCGACTCCCATCACATGGAGCATTGTTTTCCAGCAGAGGAGTGATGTGTGAAGGAGTCACACAAATCAGACATAGTGCCAGAGAGAGAGTCATTGCTTGTTGTATCCATTTTATTAGCAGATCAGAAATAGTATGACACCTGGATACCAGAGGCAGTTTTTCAGATCCCATTGTGACACACTGTTTTTGAAAAGGGAAAAAATGAATTATCATGGTCACAGGTGTCTGAACATTAACCATGTCAAGCATGTTTACTTTGTATGGAGTGTATGTTCCCACTCAAAAGCAAACTGGGAATTTGCAGGGTAGTTGGAAGGGAACAGACCATGGTCTCAGAGCATTAGTAGAGTGTCTTACAGACTGAATTTGTTGTTCCTGTGCATTTCCCCTTAAAATTTGTAGATTGCTGAAATAAAAGGCCATTTAATTGTACAGAGCAGCAAAAGTCATTATCCCAGGGCATTTGGTGTAGTTGTCCTCCCTTCTGTAGGATAGGTATATCTTGTTAGGTTAACAGATATGCAAAATATGGGAAAGATTATGGTGAAGCATGTAGAATGTGCTTTTCAGACATTCTCATTTTATATCATCTGTGTTCTTCACTGGTTTGTGTCAATTTAGAGCCTCTGCCATTTTGATATTTAGCAGTCACAGGGGTCAGAGAGGCGAGGCAGATGAGATCACTGAACATCTTGGTGTTTACTGAAAAAAAGAAAGCTGCTCATACTGAATGAAGGAGAATGCATTTTCAGCTTTGCTTCATTATATTTGATCCTTGTCACAGACTAAGGTTCATGTTTGGCATTTGACAGTGGAGTGGCTGCAAGATACATCACCAGTTGACTGGAAGGTGCTGGAAAGCACCCCTTCTTTCTGCTGCTCACCACTCTTTTTGGCCCAGTTTAGAAGCGTCCAGTATAGATGGGACTGCTGTGTGATGCAAAATGCCAGCTCCTGGTCCTATGCTCTGTTGTGGTTGTTCCCCTGCTGTATTTGCAATGACAGCAGTGTTCAGGTGCCTTACTAGTATCACTGGTTGACAAACATCATTTTCAAGAATTGTGAATAGTAAGCTTGTATTTGTTATTTCCCTTTGTTACATTTATTCTGTTTGACAGAAACAAAATAGTATTCTTTTTTTCTCTAAGTAGCTGCTGTCTTCACTTTGAAACTCTTTGACAAATAGAAGGGGTTTTATCTACTCATAAATACAGACCATAGTGGGGTCAGCAGTATTAGAATGCCTAATGTATGATGGTACTGAGATCCCTTTGAACTTACAGTGCCCTAGCTGTCTGTAAAAACCCTACCATGCCTTCTTTACTCTTCCTTTACTTTCTTGATCACTGTGTTGTGATTTTAAAAATTGATGGCAAATCTTGCAGCTGTTGTGCTGCATAGGTGATGAGTTTAAAAAAAACTAGTTGTTATAATGGAAAAACATCATAGCCTGGTTTAAAAAAGTGAGAAGTTTTCTTTTTGAAAGAAAGCTCTTTAACAGTATTTATAGTATAGTGTCATGTGCTGTCAAAATTTCAGTTTCGTCAAAGAAGCCTCATTTTAGTCAACTGATTATGTGGAAGCTGCTGTGGCCATTTCACTGTGAGAGTGCTTGGGGGTTGAAACAGGTTATCCAAAGAGGTTCTGGAGTCTTCATGTTTGGGGAGGCTCAGAACTTGGCTGGATTATGTATAAGTAACATGATCCAACTGGGAAGCTGGCTCTGGTTTGAGTAAAGTTTGAGCCAGCTGGTCTCCAAAGATCCTTTCCAAACTTGAATCTCTATTCTGTGAATCTCTGAAATTTCTACTTGCTTGCATTGACATTAAGTCAACATACTTAAACATACTTAAATTTGAAGTTCAGTCAGCCTCAATACTGATAAGCATTTGCAAGCCTGTGAAAGAAATCTTAACTCTTTTGACCTAGTAATACTAGGTCATTACTACCTAGTAATGGTAGATTTTTTTTCTAAACAAAGAGTTAGCATTGTGGAGATTGACAGGTGGTGGAAGGGATTGATAGTTCAGGTGGCAGCAGCCTCAGCAAGGCTGGCAGTGAGAAGGCAGAATCAGCTGCTTTGCCTGCCTGTGCTGGGACTAACATAATGGCTGCATGCCCTCAGAGATCTTGGTGGGTCTGCAGTGGTTATCGATCCATCCTCCTGCTCTTTGCTTTTCTCTTGGTCTCCTCACTACTTTCTAAGGATTATTTTCTTCTGCTGCACCCATGGCTGCTTCTTTACCAGTTTTAGTTGCTGGCTGCCTCCTGGTCCTGCCAGCCTCCTTCCATTGCTTCCTGGTGCTTTCGCCTGGCTTGTCTCGGTCAACAAATCTCTCTTAAAAAGTGAGGAGTACAGTTAAACGTGACCTGTCTTTACTGGATTGTAACAGCAAAGAGAGAAGTTTTGTGTCCTTCACCTCTGAATAACTAATCCATCATCATCATCATCTGGTTTTCTACAGTTCATTGCAGTTAAGATGAGAGAAAAAGAATCACATTTGCTTGTGTCTCTTGTAAGAGTTTGTGGACTTCTTACCCCTCTTGGATTGACATGATTTCCACAGCACAAGTTAGATATTGTCTTGGGAAGTAGTTGCTGGAAGTGGTCTTCTGCCTGTATAGTAGTTTTCTAGTTACTAAATCTCTTTCAAGCTGGACTAAGTAAATATTACAGGAGCTTTGAACAAGCTTGCCTTGATTTAGAATATAATTTATCCTGAAGAGGCATTTTTAATCCCGGACTGATACAAGTATGCAGTGAACAAAGCACTGCACAGTGTGGTGGACATGGCTTTGTAATTTTCAATTCCTATCAAAATAATGTGTTCACTCAGAGTTGTGTAAGAAGGAGTTGGTTGTGAAACAAGAAGAGGTGGGCATTTCAGCTTCTCTCTGCTGCTTTGGCTTCACTGTACTTGGGAAAATGGTAGAGGAGTTCTGAGCATCTCATTGTAAAAGGGTGTAGATAAATCTGAAAGGATAGAGGGAAGGGTGACAAAAATGATGTATTGCTTGTAGAAAAGGAGACTAAGGGTGGATATAAACAGTCTATAAATATCTGAGAGGTAATAATATGGAGGAGGGGAGGGATTATTTACAGTGCTTGAGACAGCATAACAAGGAGCAACGGCTTGAAACTAAAAAAGGCAAAATTAAATTAGACACTAGACACTTTTTTTCCTAACGAGTAGTGCAATTAGCAACGGAGTGACCTGCATAAGGACAAGGGGGTAAGTGAAGCGTAATCAGGAGAGGTGTTTAAGAGTGTGTTAGATTATGATCTCAAGTGATTAATATGGGGATAAACTCTGATCAATGTGCAGGTTAAAGTAGATGACGGAAATCTCCTACAGCTTTGTCATCTCTTATATGATTCATTGCCTGTAGCCATTCTTTGACTGTGTTAAATAAATCATAATGTTACAGGGTTCTGCATCCCTGATTAGATGTTTCCAGTCAATTCTCCAGTTCTCTTGCAAAGCTTGCAGTTTTCCTGCTCCTCTTTTCAAGCAGTATTCGTTACTGCAGCTTTGCATACGCACGTGTGTGTTAGGTGCCTGTGTTTTAACCAAGCTAATGTTTGCAGTGCTGTACATACCCATTCAGTGAGGCACTGACTCTTGTCAAAAGGCTGGTATTTCAGTTGTATTGGTGAAGCAAGGTAGAACTAACAGCAGTTCTCAAAATATCTGAATTAAGAAGTTTTAATTTTTCCTGTCAGACTCAGTCCTGTGTGATGCTTCACTGGAAGTGTGAAAACAAATAGAATTATAAACAGATTTGGAAAATCCTCAGAGAAGATTGCTTTTCTTTTTCTGTGCAAGTGGTATTCCAAACGTTGTCTAGAGCTGTCTTCACCAGAGGCAGGGGCTGGGGAGAGATTCCTGCAGTGTGCCAGGGAAGCAAGAGTGCTCGGGACCAGTCATGACCTACCCTGACTCCCTTTGAGAGAGAAAGGCTGCTCAGTCCTCAGATGGAGGCAAAGCACAGGAAGATCAGCAGTTACTTCTATCCTTCTTTCACATTTCGGAAGAGATTTTTTCCCCCAAGAAGGATTTTCAGTAGAACTTTTTTTTTAGGGTTTTTACTTCCTTTTCAAAAATACTTCACCGTAGGGCTTTCTGTGTTTTCAGCATCTTGCTGTCCCAAGTTTTTTCACACCACATGAGGTTTCCAGACATATATCTATGGTTAGAGCAAGATAGCTGCCAAGTGGTGTTTGCTGTGTGCTGGACAGACTTTGCCGTGTACAGTGTCCTAGCACCAGATTTGCTTCCCACCTAAGGTAACAGGGCTGGTCAGCACATCCAGTTGTTCTTTTTGCCTTGGAATCTCTTCCTCTGTAACACTGCCATTTGCATATGTGCGTTCAGATTTAGAGAGTTGTCTGTGCCAGATTGTGCTTTCCATTTGTTATTGTGAACACTGAGATAAGGAATGGAGCAGAAGCAGAAAATGTACTAGGAATTTCTAAGAATTTACTATCCATGGGCACATTATTCACTATCTGCAGCTAATCTCTTGTTCCTTTCTGTGTCCTTGAAATAGTTATTATAACTTCTCTGAATGTGTGGGGCTCTTTGTTTTAAAGAAAAGATATAAGTGAGGAGTGAAGGAGTACTGCACGCTTCCCTAACTGAGCACTGATTTGATTTCTTGCTTCTCCTTTTGTTTCACATGCTTTATTGTACCTTGAAGACTGGTTTCATTTGCTTAATTTATCAAATAACTTCCTATTTCAGCCTGTCCAACCATTTTCCATTTACAGTAGATTTGTCACTTAATAACATGAGAACTAAAATGCAGTTTTAAAGGATTCTTTTGTAGGAATTCNTTTTAAAGGTTTCTTTTGTAGGAATTCCTTTTCATATGCTTCTTCTCATTCCTCTGTTTTATTGAACTTTACTAAACTTTCTTCTGAGTTTGAGTACCTGCTAGTCTTAATCAGGATTGTGAACAGCTCCTTTACTTAAATAACAAACACTGTTCATGCACATCCTGTGGTTTCTTGAAGAGCTTGCAGAGAGTTAGTTAAATACTGAGTTTGACTTCATTTGTGGTGAGATTGGATGTCTGATTTTTGGGTTTTTAATTCATGTCTCCAGTCTTTATTCATACTATTTTATTGCTTACAGGATAAGCCACTATTTGGTTATTTGGATGTCTGTAGTAATGGACACAACTGAGCCTCAGCAGATGCTAAGCCACTGTACTTCCAGTCACTGTGCATTTCTGTCAGTTACGCATGAACACCGTTCATTAGTGATCAGTTTGCATTTGAATTGAAGCCAATTTTGTGAATGCAAATGTTGTTGCACCCATGCAACACTGGCAATCTTGCACAAAAGTTACGCACATTTGTGTGGTTCTTGTTTTCTTGCTCAGGTCTGCTGAGTGTCTGCAGTGTTTTTTCACTACTCCTGCTTTTAGTTTTTGCATCACATATTAGGTAGAGTTAAAAAAGCTCTCCTGTTATTTCCAGTTGGTCTGTTGTAGAAACTTTTGGGTTTCTGTCATGATAATAGCTTATAACCAAGCATGAGCTCCAGCTAATTCCAACCATCGTCCTACTCCCTTTATTATTTTTAGTGTGAGGCATAGTGATTTTAACCTAGTCATATTTCCTCCAAGGTCTCCTATCTCAGACACTTGTGAAGCTTTCCCTCCCTTCTAATGTTTTCTTTGATCTCTCATTAATGACTTAAATCCCTTTAGATTTAATCCACACTGAGTTTCTTTGTCCTCCTCTAAATTTGCTTCTTTGCCCCTGCAGGTGTCTGGGCTGTTTTCCATAATTGTCCAGAAATCTTGTTTTTCTTTCCTAATTTCCTATAATTTTTAATTTCTTCCTCTGTTTTTTGGAAATTGTGATTTTACTTTTGTTTCCAGTACTCACTTTAGTAGCATGTTGGATTTGCTAGCATGAACACAAAGAGTTAACTCTTTGTAAGTTTCCTTCTCAAATCGGGTATCTCAAGGTGAATAATAACATGTATACATAGATATGCACACACAGTAGTCATACTCCCAACTTTTATACTGAGGATTGAAAATGGTCCGTGTTTCTCATGCCCTTAATTTTCTGAAGCACTGATTTTATTGGTCCTGATCCTGTTGGCTGTCACACATGCTAATAATTTCAGATATGTAAATAATCTTGTTGTTTCAGTTCAGTGTGGACAGACATATGCTGAGCATTAAAATAGTGCCTACCACCTTCACAGAGTCAAAGCCACGTTCAAAGATTTTGAACGTATTTTCTTTACCAAAGCCATTCATATTTTTTTCCACTTAAGATTTGAATATGATCACTATAGCTGTGTTATAATGACCAAAAGTGCAGGAAAAGAAAGAACCCCCAAGCTCACATAAAAAGATCAACTGCTCTGCTGTAGTCAGTGACAGAGACATTGGAAGTTGAATTTGCTGCCATAGATACCTTACTGAAGGCCTGGAGCTTAAATTAATTGTGGAAATGAAATATTATTTTCTGTAGGTTTTATTTCTACTGCTGTATAAGGAGGATTGTTAAGTTGCATGCTAAATGTTTGCAGCAGATCATTTTTATTAAGTGTACACTAAATGTGAACAAAATGTTCCTTCTCCACTTCTACTGAAATCAGGCATATTTCAGCTTCTGTTAGCTGGATGTAGACTGGGGCTGTGTGTGGGACTGAGAAATTTACTATGCCAGGCTGCTGTCTTCTGGATGAAATTGCACTCTCCTTGGTTTTTTTTTTTCTTTACACAAATCACATTTTCTTTTAAAAAATACTAGTTTGTGTGAAGATTAAAATTAAACAAAAATCTTGAAATTTAAAGAGTTTTTGAATTGTGTTAGAAACACACATACAGAGTTAGCAATAATTTCACCCATTATGGAATAATAACTCTTCATATGGAAGATGGGATCAAATCCTCAGTAATTTTTTTCTGGTCCTTACTTTACAAAAAGGCATGTAGTATTATAGCTGTATATGCAGATGGTGACATTCCAGTTCCAACAGGAACTAAAATCAGCAGGACTGGACAACTCAATATGCAATATTAGGAAGAAAATAGAAAAACCAGCAACTTGGCTGAGGATATGGGAAGTCTCCCTTACTGAAAATACACCAGAACTGCCTGGACACAATGCTGTACTATGTCTTGTAGGATGACCCTGCTTGAGCAGGGGGGGTGAGCCAGATGACACCCTGTCATCCCTTCCAACCTGACCCACTCTGTGATTTCCAATGTCTTTTAACACTGAGGAAGTTCCTAAATCTTGAAAGAAAGATGATGTCATGCCAGTGTTTCAAGAAAAGTGGGTGTGGTAGGGTGTGTGGCTGCAAATCTATCAGCTTGACATCACTTTTGAAAATAGTGGAACAATCCACAGCAAAATGAAATATGTAAGAAAGGGAGAAATGCAGCTGTCAAATGATGTTCACACAGCATGAATTAACAGAAGTTTATGGGTAAAAATTCTGTCAAGTTGGTAATCTTATGTCGTTACAAAATTGTTTGGTGAAGTGACATACTGATGCAGTCACAAATCCCGTAGGGCATTTGATTTTTGTGTCCCCTGTCATCTGGATTAGGAACCTGAATTGACAGAAAATCAGTATTGTATGTGTTACCTGGTTTTAAGGAAAATGATCCTATTCGTTTGTAGGTCCGAGGGGGGAATTTTAACACAGTAGTGTTTCTGGAGGTGTCTCACAGGGATGTGCTCTTTGCTGTAGTCATCCCATTGGTATCTTGGAAAGAAATCTGGCATCATCGCAGGTTGTGGTGGTATGTGATGGAAAGGTACATGTACTGGCAAGCACTGCAGAAGATAAAAGTGCACTGGAGGGAGGCTTGGTTAGATGATGGTCACATGAAAGCAAAAGCTGTTTTAACCCATATAAGAAGTGAAAAATTAAGAAGTCAATCTCAAAGAAACACTGTTGCTGCACAGTTGGTGATCCTGGGGGATGCTGTGCTGAATGTTAGTGTTCCTGGTGAAAGAGGATGAACTGGCACAGTCCTTCTAGGCAGGTATGTAGTTGGGGAAGCTGGTGGGGTGGTCATAGAACTAGTGCTAGTGGGACTTCTGCCCTAGGAGCATGGTACATACCAGAAAGTGGGCTCAAAATGAATATTGGAAGGGAGGGCATCACTGAACCAAAACCAGTGTAAGGTTAGGAGAGGGGACAAGGGAAGTACATCTGTTTCCCTGTTCATACTGTTCCCTAGGTTTCTCTTTTTAACTAATGGTGGGGATGTAGCGATGGTCTGGACCCACACACCTGGACTTCAACTTGGAAGAGCTCAGGCAGGAGACAAATTATTAAAAGACCAGAGAACATGTACTGGAGTGAAAGCAGTTTATTTTAGCAGTTTAGTGATCTCTGTGGATAACCTTTAATTGATCTCCAGTGTGATTGTTCTGATTGCTTATGCCTTTGCCAGACTATGCCAGCTCCAGTTAAAGTTTTCTGTGTTATTTCATGGGGTAAGTTTGGTGTTGTGAACAGCAGCAGCACTGGGGATGCAAAATCCTGTGAATTCACTGTAAGGCTCAAGAAGGCCTATAGGAAATAGCCTTAGTTCTGAGGTCTCCCAGCTTTTCCTGAAATGTATTGTCCTCTTTGCATAACGTTTATCATAGAGTGTTTCTTTCTGGCAAGTTTTGTTCTTGTTAAAATCTGTTGTCCCACTTAGAACTGGTTTAGCCCTTCGGAAGGAGAACTAGGTAAATGCCATTTTGCTCAAAGACCACTCTGGAGTTATTCCTAGAGGGGAGAAAAAAATAATACTGATTACTTCCAGGTGAAATTGAATTCTTCCAGTCAAGTAGCCCTTGAGAAGCACACCCTGTACTCACAGACATTGCTGCCAGTATGCCAGCTCCTTACTGATAATGCTGGCTGAACTCAACGGTCCAGCAGCTGCACCTAGCAAGGAATTTTTCATGACACCCATACAATTTTCAGACCCACTGCAGGAAAGCTGCAATGACTGGTTGTTTTGTCTTGCTGTGGTGGGAGGAGGTGAAAAGCAAATGGTAGGAGTTGGCAGGTGATAAGGCATGTCTGCAATAAAGAGGTGGAATAGATTGGTCCTTGTACACTCCAGTTTCAGGGAAGAGGCCACAGGCCTGCAAGAGGCTCAGAATTGTTACACCACACACTTTGTGCTTTGTTTGTTTTAAATGTGTATTCCTGCTTTGAGAAGAATTATGTATATTTCTGGTTTGGGTTGGAGAGGTACTGTGGTGTCAGTAAGGTGTTTTAGCCATTCCTAACCTGGAGACATAGCTGCTGTTAGCCCTCATGTCTGATATGGCTGGTACTTGGTATTTTTCTGTCTCTAACAGGTGTTAGAGCACAGCTCCATACCCAGGGCCGTCTGGGAAGGTAATCTGAACAGAAAGGAAAAAGAACCACCAGATTTCATGTTTGAGCTCAACATAGCCACAACAATCACCATAAGGTTGGCAGTTGATGGACAGGGGAAAAGACACAGTTTTCTGAAAAGCTTTCCAGCCAAAACTGGGAGTGCTGCAGATCTGGCTTTCAAACAGAGAATAAAAGAGCCCTTACATCTCAGAAAATCAGGTTCCAGGACGGGTACAAGTACGATCTCCCATTCTGCTCTGTGGACCTTGCTTATTGCCTGTGTTTGCTGGCTCATCTTGGTTGCAGAGTAGTCTCCACCTCCCCACTGCCTGAGAGGCAGCACAGAGTGAAGGGCCAGAGATCTGCAAACTGCAAAGAAACACAGAAGGATTTTATCTCCACAGCAGTGCCTTGAGTAGCTACCTCTTAGCATTTGAATTCAGGGTTACTTTTAGGAATCTGGGGTCTCCTGGTTCAGTGTTCTTTTAAAGGGAGAAGGCTTTCACTGACAGATTTGAAAGACATGATTCTGCATATCTTGTGCTACAGCAATTCATACTGTTCACTTTTAGTCCAAAGTGAATACCTGATCCTTGATGTTTCCTTCTATTTGTCATGATAGAAAAGTGTCTCAGATTTGCTGATTCCTGGGAAGTTTGTTTATTTAACGATGTAGTTCAAAAGCACCAAAACCTCTTTTTTGTACTACAATTTCTTAAGTCATAATTTCATCAATATGTCTTTGCAGATGGAGATGTGAGTTGAAAGTTTTATGCGTACAAGCACCTAAACGAGAGGTTTTAGGATAAAGCGCTCTCTGGAGTATATTGATAAATAGGGAACTAAGTGGAAGACAAAAGGATAAGAGGGCATTATCTCTCCTGTTTTCTTGAGTACCCTGCTTCTCTGTCACCTCCAGTTCTAGTGCCCTGAGGAAGAAGAGGGGCGTAGTAAATGGACTTATAGTGCAGTGAAGCTCTTAGCCAAAGCAGGTAATGCTGGGATGCTGATCACTGCTGATCACTGATCACTTTTCTGGGAGCTTTGAGAGTAACGAAGACAAAATCCTGGTTCTTTGCAGATTCAGATCATTATACATAAAGGACAATCCCTGTGAATCTCATACTGGACCAAATTTGTCTGTCAAGAACCTATACTGCATTAACCAAAGCTGCAAATGGGGGATGGAGTGGTTTGTATTCTGCATAGTAAAGGAGCAGTAAATGGACTTCCTGTGAAAGAGCAGGGATCAGCAGGTTACAAAGCTGTGAAAACAAGATGAAATAGACTCAGTGGAGAAAGATGAGAAAGAGAAAAGGTGGCACTAGAGGAGAGAGCACCTGGGTTCATCTTCAGAGCTTGATGTTCTGGTTTAGCTGTTTGTTGCTGTCATGCTTCTTAAATTTCCACTGAGAGACTCCAACCTTTTCCCGTTCCCTTCCTTCTGTTACTGAAGGGATTTCCTTTCCTTTTCTTACGTGATCTAAAGCAGGGAGTGGGAATGGGGAAGGCATTCATTTGTAATATTTTGTATGGTATCACTATGCAAGGTACAAATAATAAATCACACGGTATATGCTTAGACAATTTACTGCCAGCTTTTGTATATGCTGTGACAAATGCTCAAAAGGTCAAAAAAGCTTCCTTAACAAATTTGATAAGATAATGCAGTGAGCTGTAACATCATGAAGTCCTGGGGGCCATAGACCAGAATAAAAGAAATAATTATGCATGGTAATGGGTAATTACAGATAATGGCCTTTTTTGGGGGTGGCAGAAAATTACACAACTCCACAGCCTTGCCTGAAATGAACATTGTCTAGCACATTAACTTTATATCAAGTTAAAAGTTCAATGCTGGAACCAAAGATAGTCCACAACTTATAATGGGAAGAGAGCAGAAATACTCCTCTCAAAGACAGAGCACGCATGTGGGTTTTGTTCCTGGGGAGGCAGCGTTTCTTAGCAGAAAGTAATAGTGCCAGCTTTCTTTGACATCTGAAATAGCTCTGTCATGATTGTCTGGTGGGAGAAACACATTGTACCAGAGTTTCTGATTATGATGTTAGGGAGTGATTTCACACTGGCCTTGTTCAAGGCTGCTGTCCAACCTCAAAGCCAGATACGAATTGAACTAAACTAGAGCATTGCAAGACTTAATATTGCTAAACCAGCTAATAGGAGTGTGTCAATGCTTTATGTACTGGGCAAGGAGAAATTGTCAGATACAAGATTCTTTTGAGGTATGAAGGCAGGTGTTTCCTGACTGAATAATTTTTTGTGTGTGTTTTAATGGTGTAGCTGTCCCTGCTGCAGAAGCTGGGTTGCAGGAAGTATTAAAACTGGTGAAAACAGTCACTCTAAGTTGAAAACTGCAGGAAATGTAAACTTACCAGTAGTTGAGCTTGCTTACTGGGCAGTGCTTACCTGCTTGTTGAGTCACTATGTTATGTGAGTAGTCACAGTTCTGTATTTTCAACAGCAGAGCTGTGTATGTGCAGAGTCTCTGTAGACATAGAAAAAAATAAAAACTGTGAACTATTGGTTTGTATAAGAACACATGCCAGTAAATGGGGGCAGTGAAATTCTCATAATTGCCACAATGCATATACCAGTCGCTTTTCTGAAATGCCCAATCAGATGGAGACTAATCCAGTCTAACACCACATGACTAAATTGCACCATGCTACAGCATGCTCCCAGGCATGGAAATGTGGCTCTGCTATCCTGATTTATAAAACAGTTGCTGGTGTGCATTTGTCACAAGTAAGATGACTAATAATCTCCCCCAGATTTCTCTCTGGTTCAGTAACCATTCTCAGTGGGCACTTCGGTGCTACCACCCTGTTTTACATGCTCAGAAAGTCTAATAGTATGGACTCTATGTCATTTGACCTCATATCACATACTTAAATTACCATTGCTAGCACATAATAAGATGTAAAACTGGCCCTTAACAGTACCAGTAGGAATAGAAAATACTCCATGCTTTTATGCAGCCTTCAAATTTCAGTGTTTTTACTTCTCAGTATATAACCTTAAAAACACATTTGCATCTGTGAGAAAGAGATGATGATGGACATTCCTGTAAATTACCTGGCCTTTCTCCTTTCTTCTCCCAAATGATCTATATACTGGCCTCTGCGTTGATTTTGCCATGCATATCCGTAATTTGTGTAAATCACCATAGCTTTATTGAAGTAAATGGTCTGAGACTGGTTTACATTACCTAAGGACTGGACCAGGGTTTTTCACTGTGCTCTGCTAAGCAAAGGCAGGAGCCCATCATAGGTTACTGAATGTAAAAGACGTATATGTGTAACTGACCCCTAGTATTCACCTTCTTTAAAAGAAAATACCAGCCACCCTGAAATGAATTACTGGTTAACTACTATTAATATGCCATAGAGTCGGAGAGTCGTCTACCACACTGAAAGATCAATACCAGTATTTATTGTGCATCATATTGATCTTCTATGAAAGAGTGGGCCATATTTCACACTGTGTACATAGTGCAAAAAAAGTAGCATCGGTTCTCTACGGGACTTAGTAAAGACAGAGAAAAGAATTTAAGAGATCCAAGGGCACAGCTGCATGAAGAGGTACTGTTGTCTTTGCTGCAAAAGTGTTGTTCATGGATGAAGAGCCTGTGATGGCCCTACGTAGTAGACTTGGTGTTCTGAAAGATGAGTGAGAATTTAAACTGCTTTCTTTTTTTGTTACTGTTACTCAATTTTCTGTACCTCCTTGTATAGGCTCAGTCCCATTTTTGATCATGTTGTATTTGCAACTTCCAAAATATTAAATTTGTGTGTAACAGCAAGGGAAAGGCCCAGGTGCCCTTCCTACTTTTTCCATCTAGAGAGTGAAGACAGCCAAGGCATAGGTCCAGCTTCTGAAGCAGAGCTCGTATTTTTAAGTGCAGGTGGAGGGGCAGAGTAGAAGCTTGACAGTGCAGCAGGGGTTACCTTCTTGAGAGCTTAATTCCTCTCAAAAATTTCACCCTGATATGCAGGTGTTGTAGTGCTGCAAGCTCTAAGGCAGGGAGGACCTTCTTCTTGCCAGGAGAGCCATTCAGCTGTGTTGAATTTGAAAGAAAGAAAGAAATCCGCTGAAATCTGCTTCCTTAACCTTGGTGTTCTCTGCTTGTTGGCAGAAAACAGTCACAGGCTGACAACCTCCCTTGAGGAGAACACTTACTTGGTTGAGTGGCTGGAGGCATGGCTGTAGGAAGGTTCAGCCAGTAGGTAGGAGTCTACCCTTACAGGTACAGGTACCTTACAGGTACCCTTACAACCAGAGGAACCCCAGCTAGATAGTTACAGCTGTTGATTCCTACAGATCTGTCCTTCCACATTTAGAAGCACGGTGTCTTGTGGGATTTAGGGAAAGCTACCTCTTCTGGCTGTATTTACGGCGTTGTCACAGGAGTCCTAGTTGTTCAAGGAGCTGGATGTGTCTTTCCCTTCATTTGAACTTTTGCCTTTCCCTTCGCTCATATTTTTTTGTTAATCTGCTGGGGCAGATCTCTGTGGTGTGGCCCTGTGGCTCAGAATGGTTGTATGCCGGAGATGTTACAAGGACCATGGATTTCATAACTGTGGGTTTATAAGAGAAAAGTGCCCCAGGTTGCTTATGCTTGGGGATTTATGCATATGGGTACCTGAGTGTTTGAATGAGCCAGCTCTGCATACCAGCTTTGGAGATAGCAGCTGATAGTAGTGTAAGGTCTTGGAGCATGGAGCAACAGCCAAAAGAAAGCAGAGAACACTTCTAACACTTCTGGTGGGTTTTAACAGCCCTGAACTCTGAATCACTGGTGGGTGTTCTGCAGCTACATAAGAGAAAATGCAGGACAAGTCAAACCTTTTGCACCGCTGGTGTCAAATGATGGTAGCCCGAGCCATAGATAGATAAAAGAAGGATCAAAAAGCTTTTTTTTTTTTTTTTCCTCCTCCTTAATGCAGCAGAATACTGCCACTGCTGCTCTTCAGGAGGGAGCTGTAGCACTAACAACAGCTGGAATGTCACAGAAACAGCAGGAATATAGGGAATGGCTGTGTGATTTGGTGGATAGCTATGGGTAGGTTTCTGTTCCAGCCTAGCCCATCTTGTCCCTTGTTAGGAAATGTAGTGCATAAGACCTTTCCAAAAGTTGCAACAAAACCTCTTACTTTCTCCCCCTCTTCCTTTTAGCTGCTGGCACCCAGGGTGACTGATCTCTCCTGTGTATTCTCTATTCTGAGAATCAGAATCACAGAATCATTTAGATTGGAAAAGACTTGTTGAGATCGTTGAGTCCAGCCTTTGACCCATCACCATGTTGTCAACTTGACCATAGCACCTAGTGTCACATCCAGTCATTCCTTGATACCCTCCAGGAATGATGATTCTACCACCTCCCCGGGCAGCCCATTCCAATGCTTAACAACCTTTTCCTTAAAGTTCTTTCTGATGTCCAGCCTGAACCTTCATTGGCACAGCTTAGGGCTGTCTTCTGTCATTCTGCCACTTTGTACCTGGGAAAAGAGTCCAAACCCCACCTGGCTACAACCTACTTTGAGGTAGTTGTAGAGAGCGATAAGGTCCCCCTGAGCATCCTTTACTCCTCCTAAACAACCCCAGTCGTTCCTCATAGGACAGGTGTTCCAGAACTTTGCCCTGCTGCATTGCCCTTCTCTGGGCATGCTCCAGCAACCTCAATGTCTTTCTTGGAGTGAGGGGCCCAGCTGAAAACAGTGCTCAAAGTGTGGCCTCAGCAGTGCTGAGTGCAGGGGGACAATCCCTGCCCTGCTCCTGCTGGCCACACTATTGCTGGTACAGGCCAGGATGCCATTGGCCTTCTTGGCCACCTGGACACTGCTGGCTCATGTCCAGCTGCTGTCACCAGCACCCCCAGGTCCTTTTCCTGTGGGCAGCTTTGCAGCCACTCTGGCCCAGCCTGTGGCACTGCCTGGGGTTGTTGTGACCCAAGGGCAGGACCCAGCCCTGGGCCTTGTTGAGCCTCACAGCACTGGCCTTGGCCCATGATCCAGCCTGTCCAGACTTCTCTGCAGAGCCTTCCTGCCCTCCAGCAGATCAACACTCCTGCCTTAGTTTTGCCTGTGAACTGAGTATAATCTTGATCCCCTCATCCAGATCATGCAGGTGTAAAAAGACCTCATCTTCCTGGTGCTAGTATTTTTAATGGGGAGTAGTAGCCCTTCTAATGATGTATTGTAAATTGAAAGACACTGCAGAGATTTTAGAAGAAATCATGCGTTTGTGCAACATAATATAGACTTGTGAGAAGTTCAGCAGGTGACTGCCTTGCATGTCTCTGTTATATGAAATCTATATCCCAGCAAGGAATGTGTTGGAGGATCTTACTTTTGGCTTCTATTTTGCAACATTTAAAGCAGAGCAATTGGAATGCAGCTTTATTTGAGAGGTAAATTTAGGGAGAGGAGTCAAGCTTGTGCTCTGTCTGTGGTCTAAGTTCTGATGTTATCAGATGCAGACAAAAGGATCTACGAGTCTTGCCTAGAAGCAGAATAATAACAACATAAAAAATTATAAAAATGAAAGTACAGAAACTCTGAAAAGTCTTCTGTGGCGTTGCAGGCACTTCTGTTTTGTGTGGAAATTTGAGAAGTACTCCAGATAACAAGGCCAGCTGACATGGTTCTGCAGAAAAATCGGGTGCAGGAAGCATAAAACAGTCTTTGCTAATAAATAGTTCATTGATGTCAACAGAATGGCAGCAAGAACTGAATGGGGACGCTGTGTAATTTAGTGATCTGGAAGGAGATGATCCATGATTGCAGAGAGCTTTTATTATAGCTGAAGAAGTGAAACACAATTGCATTGTAGATAGCAATAATGTGTAAAACTGATGATTTGATCTAATATGCAGCTAATACACAGGACTGTGGATGTTGGTGGCTGGTATGGTGGCATACCAGCCTCACAGGACACTGAGAGGCTGGTATGCCACCATATTCCTTCCACAGCTAAGTAACCAAGATACAGGTACACCAAGAGAAAGATCCAGAACAAACTAGACCTGCCCAAAATATCTCTTAAGGCTGTTATTTCCTATGTGCCTGTTGCCCATGCTATACCAATAGCTCTTGGGAGCTCATCCATATGCTTTAAACCACATTGTTTTCTTCTCTACAAAACAGTTGGACAAAATCATGGGGAGAAGAGGAGCTCCTTACAAAGAACTGGTACGAGGCAGGGTAACAGACATGTGGACTAGAGCCAGATAGGGAGGGATCTGGATGTTTGAATTTTTTCCCTTGTAAATGTATATATAAGATTGTGGCAGTTTTTTGTTGTGTCTGGCTTGGCAATGTAACTGATGCCACATATGAGAGAGAGCTTGTGTGCGCAATAGTACCAACAAGCACCTTCTTGTTTTCATGTTTGCAAATATTGCAACACCCTGGTTGACAGTGGAGTGGGGAAATCGTGGCTTCTCATTATCTGAGAAGCATCCCCATCCTAGGGAATGTCAGGGAGACAGAGCTTGCCTGTGGGGAGCGCAGCCAGCTAGCCCCTGATCTGGAGGCAGTCCAGAGTGGATGCGGCAAGTCACAAGCAGTACCTTTCTCCTCCTCCTCCTCTTTTGCTAGTGGTGTGGGATCTTGTTCTGCTCTGAAATTTTCTAGGTATGGGAGCTAAATTTGGGTATGAAGGCTTGGCAAGGATTGAGGACCATACTGCTCACAGGTAGCATGTGGGTTTCTGGGACACCTTGGCTATTCCTGTGGTATTTTGCCCACTGCAGCTGCTCTTGCCTTGTGGCTGTTTGCTCTTCCTAGAGGCATGTTCAGGAGGTGTCCTCTCACCTTCAGGACACTGGCTGGAGGAGTCATTCTGTAGCTATATCCTTTCTGCTCCTAGAGAGTTACAAGAGACTTGGCACACTGTTACAGCTTAAAAAGTAGTAGGGCACTGCAAATTTAGGTAATGTAAATCATTGTCCCTATCAATTGATACTGATTGAGGATTCAGAGCATTGTCTTAACCTGCAGTTGGTTTTGTCTGCTGTTTTGCAGTCTGTGGTGTGTGTAGGTGGCAGTCTTGGACTGTGAGTAATTGTTGGTCCACTTGAGTTTCCACCAAACACTCAGCCATGTTTAGCTTTCAGCTCTTACTTCTTATTTACCGCTCTCTGTCCAGCCTTTGGGAGGCGTAGTAGCTCATTAGAAGGTGAAAGATCATGATCTTTTTTTTCTTTTCCAGAGGGACGGATGCTCATTCAGGACATCCCTTCCATCCCCAGCAGAGGGCACTTGGAGAGCACATCTGAGTTGGTTGTGGACTCCCCCTACTACAGCAGTTTTTACCAGCCGTCTCTGTATCCTTGTTATAACAACCTGTACAACTACTCCCAGTACCAGATGGCAGTGGCCAGTGAGCCTTCCTCAAGTGAGACAGGGGGCGCAATTGTAGGGTCGGCCATGAAGAACAGCCTTCGAAGTCTCCCAGCGACATACATGCCGAGCCAGTCAGGAAAACAGTGGCAGGTATGATCTCCTCTTTGCTGGTTTCATGGCAGTGCAAAACCAGAATCATATTCCAGGGTGGCTTTAGAACCCGTTTTAAGAAAGCTAGACAAAATGGGTGGTTGCAATGCAGCATAACAAAAGTAATTACATAGTTGGGCAGTAATAATGGTTTGGATAAATTGCCACAAGTGCAAAGGGCACTAACTTGATTTTGTCTTCTGTAACAGTAGATTATGAATTGTTTTCCAGAAAAAAAGAGTCCAACTCAATTGCCCAGCATAACATCCTGGAGCCTAAGGTGTAATTTCTGGGAGGCTTTGCTCTTCAGAAGCATGGGTTTTTTCTGTGTTTCATATCCAAGGTGTCGAGGTGACCCAGGAGACCATGCTGTTGTGCAGCGGTTTGGTTGCGGTCAGTTGAGTGTGACGTGCAGTATTGCTAGTTGTGTGTTCTGACAATGGCAGCTCCAGAGCTTGTGA
Organism: Hypocryptadius cinnamomeus; assembly: GCA_013400635.1. Taxonomy (NCBI): domain Eukaryota; kingdom Metazoa; phylum Chordata; class Aves; order Passeriformes; family Zosteropidae; genus Hypocryptadius; species Hypocryptadius cinnamomeus. The sequence goes on from VYZP01020520.1 coordinate 95,372, forward strand.
TTTTTACTCATGTAGTTTTGGTTACAGGCAGTACCTGAGAGGTTCAAACCAGAGCTCTATGTATTTCGTTAGGATATAAAGCAAATTAGGCCCTCTCACTCCAGGACTTGATAATTGTAGCCTCCAATTCAGTACCAGTCAGAAACTGGAAAAAGGGAAAATCTGCTAATATGGGGGATTCTTGGCAAGTGGAAACATTTCAGTGACTCTGGGACTGTTTGGTTTTGGACAGCAGAGATGCTTTTTTCTGTCTGAGACTGAACTGGTAAGGCTGTACCCTCTGAGTCTGTGTATGCCTGTGTCCCTTGTGTAAGGGCAGGAGAGGGCAGACCTCTTCTCTAGAGCATCAAGGCAGGGCAGACTGCTTCTGCAGAGGCTGTGTTGTGAAATCACTCAGCAGTGAAATGTCCACCAAAACCTCCTTGTGTAAGTGAACAGATAGGTCATCCTGTTTGCTGACAGAGAGTTTCTCTAGCCAGGTCTCTCTGGCACAGGGACCAGCTCTGAAAGGGCATTTTAATTTTTGATACCGAGGAGCTGAAACTAATGCCACGGTGATGGCAATTACTGTAGCACTTACCACTATTCCACGTCCCTTTTTCTGCCATGAGTACAGCTGTAGGGGATAAAGAGCTATCTCTCTTCCTCCTGTGGTGCAAGCCCATGCCATGAGAGCTTTCTTCTCTCGGTGTGTTGATACATGAAGGTACACCTTTCCAGTTGATGGCATCCTCTCCAGCTGATGAGTTCAATCACCAGGCCAAGGGGAAAATTAGTCAAGGCAACTTACAGGAATTTGTACATGGTAGTGGGGTGAGATGCAAAGTACTTTTTCAACTTTTTCATTTTGGTTGATTGGGTTAGCCTGGTATAGCAGAGTATTTCAGATAGAAGGTTACTTCTCAAGCATCTGCATCACTTAGCTTGCTGATGCATGGAGACACCATCACAACACAAATGAAGGGTGGCAACATTTGCCTTGTGAAAATAATGTTCTTGCAGGCTACTAGTCCCACACTTCACCTAGCACATACTGTTTGAGGAACAGTTACAGTTTTAACAGTATGTTAAAACACGTTAAACCTTGGAATGAAGATGCGGTGTCCTCACGGTTCTGTTGTCATGTACTGTAATGTATATAGAAAGTCTTGGCTTAGAGACTTAGAGAGTCTGTGTCTCACTTGTGAGATCACCTGTTGCTTGTAGAACCTTTGACACCCCTTAAAGAAATAAAAACAACTGTGTAGTTTCTGTAATTCTCTTCAGGCCGTACAGAAACTAACTTCTGCTTAAGTGCCATTCAAATTAGTGAGGTCTTGAAGAGGTAAGTAAGGAAAAAAGCTACATGGTCGTTGTCAAAAAGGACAGTTTTCTTTCCACCAGCAGGCTCAAAGCTGTGGATGTCTCTTGTGGGATATACCACATTATTCCGTTCACCCTTATGTGACAATTTAATTGTCTACCACATCTAAGATTTTCATTTCTCCAGAGCAGAGCTTTGGGATCCCTCGGTGCTTTTTGATTGGATGTCCAAGCAGTGAGAATAAAGGTGCTGCTTTTTGCCTGCAGAATTGATGTCTCCCCATCTTCTAAATGTCCTGAAACCAGGATCAACTTCTCTTCTGCCGCAGGGCAGGGTGTAGTTCAAGGTCAATGTTTTGTGACTTACAAGCTGTTTCTCAGACTAGTCTACAAGTAGGATAGTTCTTGCTGGAAGAGTTCTGAGTCATGGGGTTTGCATACTCTTACAACAGCGTTAAGATTGCACAAATAATGCTAAAATTTAGTGAGAGGCTAGAAAACATTTGATGGCAGTGGGTACAGTGATGCCGAAGTTGTAAAACCCTGTGTGGCACTGAAGATACGGTTTATTGTAAGAGGAACGAGGTCTCAGTTGCTGCATGTGGTTTTACATCAATTCTGCACACACGGGTTACCAGCAAGGGAAGATCACAGAAATAGAAATAAATGGATGATGAATAATTAACAAGCTTTTCTGTCAAGCACAGTAAGGAATTAAAGGAGAGTTTTATTCAAAGCATGATCCTCACAGAGGAATGAGACCTTGCTTACACTCAAGAGGTTTTGCTGGCAAACCTGTGCATGCTTATCCTCCTCAGAGGAAACACATAGCTGTTATCTGCACTGGGAGTTCTGCTGGGCTGCTGTTACTGACTGAATTTATTTTTTACATGTACAGGCTTTATGGCTGTATTAAACCAGACTCCAGTGGAAGTGCATTTTCTTTTCTAACTTGTATTACTGTTAACTGTTTTGATCAAAGTTTTTGATCTTTGTTTCTTTGCCATAATCATAGCTCAGCAGTGCCTGCCGTAACCAAATTAGGTTACAGCAGGCAGCTTGCTAAGGTGTGAGCTCACAGGAGGGTTTCTTTTACCACTGTGCTCACTGGAAAGTATTCTAGTTTAAGCTGGGTAGATAAGACACCTGGCTTTTCCAGGCTCACTTGGTGAAGGCTCACAGATCCTAGATTAACTTCAGCCACACAGCGAGAATTGCATATTTAACTTCTGGATGCAGACAAGGCCTTGTGCAGCCCAGCTGTCTGCTGTTTCAGAATTTAGGGAGCAAGAGAGAATAGCCAGGGAGGAAACATGTGAGTGTGTGTGGGATGAGATGAGGATTAATGCATCATTGAGCATTGGCAAATAAACTGAATCACTGAATCTTTAATGTAGATTAATGTCAGATTTCATTAGTCTTTGTTCTTTGCAGAAGCTGGCATGCTTGAGTGGATTCATAAAGGTGCAAATATTTTATGTATTTCTCTGTAGGTTTTCCTCATATATATACATTCAGACCAGAAGTTGTATCCATCATGATTTGATAAGTGTAATGAAGATTATTGTTTTGGTTGAGGCTCCTTTGTCATTTATATTCTGCTGCTCCTTCCAGCTCTAAGGCAGATAATCACATATGTCTGGTGTTGCACCTGAGGAAGAGACAAGCCTAGGTTGGTAGGAAATGTAGCAGATTTGGTGGTTACTGTACCTCTCCTTTCCCTCCAGTCCTGTGTGGGCATCTAGACTCTCCCTTGAAGCTCTTGTAATTGTTTATTACAATAGGAATTTGTGTGTATTCTATCCCCTTCCATCTAATTAACAGTAAAATCAGTTTGCCAACGTAAGTACTGCGTGTCAAAGTGGGTTGGTGTACTTGAAAGCTGGTGCTTCTGAAACTGGTCTCACTGCAGTGGGATAATATGGGGTGATTGCAGCCTTTTCTAGCACAGCAAAAGTAAGACCTTGTTGGACACATCTGAATCTAATCAGACTTGATTTTCAAAGCTGACAAACTTCTGGCATGTGATCCACAGCACCAGTCTACTCTGTGCTCATTGTGAGTCAACATCATCCCCCAAAAATGTTAAAACTTCTGGTTCATACAGCTAAAGCATTAAAAATCGGCAAGATGCAGAATGTGCCCCCACACCTCGGGACCAGTGGCTGCTTTTTCTTTGGTATTCTGTTAGCTCCAGGGATCCTGCTGCTGGGGAAGGTTAAGGCTGGTGTTGACATTTGAGACACATTTCAGAACTTCAGCTTTCCTTTTCCTTTTCTCCTTTTTCTTTTCCTTTTCCTTCCCATTCTTGGCAAACCAGTGTTCTCACTTTCAGAACCTCAACCTTTTTATTCTTTCTTTACACCAGTTTAGAGCAAAAATAACTTGTGAGAAATTTTGACTTGCTTTCTAGTGTGGGATTTACATTTACCATCCATAAAGTATTTAGTATTGCTGATGCAGGAAACTGTTTTTTAAGGATTTCTTAGAAGTCCCAAACATGGAAAAATTCTCTTTTACTAATCCAGAAGAATGTGGCTGTGACAGGACAGCTAGGAGGTTGAAGAATAGCCACTTGCTAGTAAAAAAAGATGTTTCTTTCAGCTTCTTTCACCTGCTTCTGCTTTCTGGCCCAGTTTTTCCTCCAAAATGCCTGTCTCTCTTATAGAAATTGCAGTCTTTCTCTCCAGAAGTTAGTGTAAAATGTGTGCATGTGTGTGTAAATATATACACATTGTGCAAGTCACCCCAGACAGTCCCAATTTTATGTGTAAGCAGTGAATTATATACTGTATTCATAACATACCCTTCACGCTACAGATTTATGCTAAAAGTATCCTAATGTTTCTGACAGCTCATGTGTGACATGAATGCAATCCATATTTCTTGGAGGAGCTAATCTAAGTGGTTTATTTTCCAATACTGCTGATAGGGCTATATCTCTAGGTGTCACTGCAGTTGAGATTCTGATGGTAACATATTGTTTATGGGTCACTGCCTTTGTCTAAAAGAATGGGTTGGAACAGAATAGCAAAGGTTAATTAAGTTTGTCTATCAAGGAGGGACAGATATAGATGTGTCTTGTATTTTCTGTGCTAGAATCAAAGTCAAGGCAGGGTATCATAGACTCATTTTTTCTTTTTTCTGGAAAACATGCTTAGCTGGTTTTAGGAATGAAACACCTTGGGCAGTAGGAGTGCAACAGTACTTGTGAATGGTCAGCACATGAGCAGTAACATTGCAAGGTGGGAGAGTAGCAGCAGACCTGGATTATAACTGCAGAAACTGAGGCAGGGAAGTGTCGAATAACTTGCCACAGTCACAGCTCACAGATGACAGGGGAGATTACTGAGGCCTGAATTTCCATTTCATTGCCCAGTGGCTGCCTTCTTGCCCATGCCAAAAGTCAACCTGTGAATTCTGTTGTTTGCAAGCAATGACACAAATGCGATTTTATGCCCACTAAAATTGGCTTTAAGATCAAGACAGAAGGAGGAGGCTGTGTTAAACTTTCAAGTTTCTCTGGTGTTTCCATAGTTACTTCGTTTGGTAAGTTTGTTGCTGAGTCATGGGTGAAATAAAAGGGTGGAAATCCTGGGTAAAGTGATTTGGCCAAGATCATGTGGCACACCAGTGTCAGAGCTGAAGGATTGCGCTTTGATCTCCTGTGTTACTTATAAATTTTTGCAGCCCTTGTCACCCGGGAGTAGCATCCATGACGTCCTCCTGTTTGTCTTTCTTGGAAACAAGCTGCATAGTTGGGATCAGCTGCAAAGTGTGAAGATAACACTGGCGGGCTCACAAAGAGATTGTGTCTGGCAGCTTCTGCAGATAAAAGAATTATACAGGTGATGTTTAGGCTAAACAAATATCTGGGAAGGGCAGAATCATTTTCTAATCTCTGAGGCTAGAGAGGTGAGTCACCACTTGGTGTCTGCTTTGACACCTTCCTGTTTCTGGTTTGGCCACCTTCTCTCCTCAGCTCTTTTTCCATGAAGAAGATATGTAGAGGTTATGCAGATGCTGCCAGAAGCTTGGGAAGAGCATTGGGCTTTATGTGCTCTTCCACCAGCTGTTGAGAAAGGCTTTTTATGGGAATGGTCTGATGAAAGAGCATTTTCCTCATGTTTTCCCTGGATTTTGCTATGTATGCTGTCACTGTTGGACATAGCTGGAGGGCTGCAGTGACCATTTTGCTCAGTGGTGACCAAGTCCTCTTTCCATCTGTGCAAGGGCAAACTGTAGCTGCCTCTCAGTTCCTCACAGTGGCTTTTCAAGGCACAGGGAAAGAATTTCCAGTGCAGTCGTGGCCTTCCAATCAGGCCATATTTATTTGTTCATGAATTGTAAGCATCTCACCATTGCTTACAGTACATCTTTAGAAACATTACTGAGTGTGTGCTGTGTTGTACAATTTAGGGGAACCTGTAAATGTATAGGCCAACTGCTGCTCTGATGATATGTGTCTCCCACTAAAGTCTGTAAGTTACTTGGTGAATGCTGCAGCTGGAGCAGAGGACAAGCACTGTGTGGCTGGAAGGGAGGCAACTTAGGAGCTCAGGATGCCTTCTGGAGAGACTAATGCATGCTTTTCCCTTCCACAGCTCTTGCTCACGTGAAATATGCCATGTTCTTTTGGCATATAGCCTGCAGTGGTACAAACCACAGTGGTTTGTGGGATTGTCCCAGCTTGTGCCTGTCTCAGCTATGTTGTAGGGGTGGAAGGGGCAAGGAAGGCAGGAGACACCAGAAGGCCAGGCATTCTCCTCCTCTGATTCCGTGCATGTCCCCAGCATTCTCCCTGGACAGACCTAGCACAGGATCCCAAACCTGGTTCCTGGTACTAGCATTTGGAAAGCTGAACTGCCCCAGGCTGGAAATAATCTGAATATTCGAGGGCCTCCCCAAGGCTGTCTTGATCTCCCTTTTTGGCACCCAAAACCCTGCAAGGATTCCACAGAGCTGCAGGAGTTAATACAGACCAAATGTCCCTTCTCATGAGGTAGTGGTCTCCTAAGCTCCCTTTTTAATGCAGCACTAAGGTCAAGAGTTTTTACAACGGATTGGTTTTTTTATTGTTACTGTAAAATAGGATTGCTAAGCACTGTAAAAAGGAGACCTTATGGTTCAGATTTACTGTGGTGTAGATTCTAAATAGTTTAATAAAAGAAAACCAGAAGCTTTTGGATTTTCTTCAGTGGTTAATACACGGCATATTCTTTGCAGAGCCAAGCCTCGGGGTGTCAGTCAAGCTGTGGTTCATAGACTTGGTGTGGGTAATAAGATTATAAAACATGTCTCTTGCTAGCCAGCTACCACACACTAATAATAATAGTAGTAATAATTCATTGCATCTAGGGATTTTAGGTGAGTTGTTTTTTTAAGAAATTGAGAAAACCCCTAAAAAAAAGCGTTGAAAGGAGGTGGATCACTGCATCCACTCTATAGGGAGGGGAAATGCATGCATGATCAAGTTCGTGCCAGGGAGTGATCCCTCCATTTTGCAACAGCTGAAATAATCTGTCTCCTGCAGGCAGCCTTTTCTTGGTTGTACATGTGCACACATGGCCTTGCACAAGGGAGAAGTGGAGATGTGAGGTCTGTGGATGCTGCCCTGCTCCACCAAGGGGAGGAAAACTATGTGCAACACAGCAGACAGAGAACAGTTGACTGACTTTTTTTTTTTTTCTCAGTACTTCCAGAGCTGTTGAACTTTGCAGATGTGCAGATTCAAAATGCCCTTTGGACTGTGCTTTTGGGCAGTTTGTATTGCACAGAGGCAATGTTTTGTTGAGGGAATCTTGTTTCCAAAAAGGAGAGTGCCCTTTGTCAGAAGAGAAGCAATGTCAGTGGTTGAGTTCAGACTTCCTCAGGATGACTCATTAAATTTTTGAATAGCAGTTTACTGTTTACTCTGGGTGAAACTTCAGTGCGTGTTGAACTTTTTCTGCATGTGAAGGTAGAAAAACAAAAATTTTAAGTATTGCTTTAATTTATAGGAGAAAAAACTCTTTAACTTTCACAGACTAAAAGCAAGTCCCTCAGTACATGGGCAAGTATATGCAAGGATGCTGCTGTCAGAAATCAGGCAGAAGTGCGCTTTGCTTCCTGTAATTAGCCACCATTCTCTCTCTGTGCACCTAATCTCACTGAAAACATGCCTCAGAGAGCACCAACAGGATTTTATGTGGCTTGGGCCACATTATTTGCAGCTAGGCATATGAAAATGAATATGGGATTCTTAGAGGGAATTCCCCTTGGAAAACAAGGGGTGACTGCATTGTGGAGTGGTTCTGGGAGGTGCTGGTAGCTCCTACTGCCAGGACCATACACTGTAGGTGTGCTGGCTTGGGGCAGCCATCTGGGACAGCAGGTGCATGCCCAGCCTCCCCTGCTCCCTGGCTCTGAGCTTTGCAGCCTGGGAAGGGCTGAGGGGTGGGGCTCCAGGGACCCAGGGGAGCCACAATGGAGCGGGCAGATTGGAGGTGGGACATAGCTGAAAAGGCTGTCAGGCATGGCTGCTTACAGACATTGTGTAATGGCATAGCTGCATGTGCATTATTGTTGGCACTGCTACTATCATAACCGGTACAAAACTCTTGACAGTGTGTCTCTGCCCAGAAGCTTTCTGTCTTTCAGTCATTCACTTCCCAGCATACTTAGAGAACCCAGCTAGTCTTATCTTTCCTGTTGCTAATGTTAATTATGTTAATCTTGTTTTGGCTGCATTTTTGGAGCACAGAGGCCATGTTGCATTGTAGGGATTTGTAACAAATAATAGTAAGTTGTTAGTTCTTTCATAAACACAAATTTAAGAAAGCATTACCACTCCTCTGAGGACGTCAGTTTGGATGATATCCGGGCATTGGAGTAGAGAAAACCTTGATTTCTGAGTGTTGCCACTTTGCTGCAACGTGTGGAAGGGAAAAGGAATATCCTATTGATGCTGTGATGACATGGCAGACCTGCTGGCTGGTGTCCAGTTATGGCTTCACAACCGGTTTCTTGTGTAGTCTAAACACACCTTGCTTTTTTTCAGTAGCTGAAGAAAATATTTTTCCTATCTTACGGTATTGTAAGAAAAACAGTGTGCTTGCGATTGGATGTGTCACTTCTCAATGCCGTGGAGCAAATCTTGTGAGAGTTGGTCGATAGGACTGTTCTCCTTAGCCACCCAGTAGGTCCCTGGCAGAGCAGTTATCAGCAGTCTGAGATGGGTTAGTCTTTGGGGAGGTGTAGAAGCTGAATGGACAGTTCGCCTCTGAAACTGGTCAGGTGTATACACTTGAATGTGCCGTAAGCTGGGGACTTGGCAGGAAGCTGCTTGCAGTGAAGGGTACTTGCTTGTGTGCCATATGCATCTCTATCTGCAGTAAGGTAAAACAGCCATAGGTGTGCTGCTGCTGCTGCTGCTGGGTCACGTCTCACGCCACACCATCTGTAGCTGGTCAGTGTGGGCAGACTGTGAAGCCACCCAATTGAAAACCCAAGGCTAGCATGTCAGAATTTTACTTCCCATGCACCCACTGTGACCTCCTTCAAAGCCATGGAGGGGTGGGGGCGAGGGATAGCAGGGTGCCCTCATGGCACTGGGGCTTCACTTTCACAGGCTGCTATTCCATTTCTGTGTCCTGACAGGTGAAAGGCATGGAGAGACACCACGCCGTCAGCCCCCAGTACCGCATGTGTTCCTATTACCCCCCTGCCTCCTACCTGGGACAGGGGGTTGGCGCTCCCGTGTGTCTCCCCCAAATCCTGACCCCTGAGGACATCCCCTCCTCCTCGGAGTCAAAAGCAAGAGGTAAGTGCACCCACTGGGGCGCGTGGCACCACCTTGCCTTGGACCTACACCCAGTAGGTGTGGGTTTCTGCTGGGAGGGAAGCTAAGCATCATCAAGCAGCTGTTTTAAAGATAGTGCCTGACTTCTGGAAGGCTTGTAGTGATGGTGTACAGTCATGCAGTCTTGCACTTTGGAAGCCTCATGGTTCAGGGGTCAAATCAGTTGTACCTTCTGCGCTTAGTTATGTCTCTTAAGTTGTAAAGCACTTGAGGTGCTGTCTTTGGTGCTTACCACCTGGCTCCCTCACAGGAGTAAATAACAATCTGCTCCAACCTCAGAATTACCTTTCTTTGCAGAAATACTGTGATTTTTTTCACAGGCCTGCCACTGAGCCTTTGCCATCCTTTCTGAACCACATGTGGGAACTACTTCTGCATCCCAACCATATAATGAAGCCCTTTGCAAACTTGCTTCTGGGGTTTTTTTTCAAACTCATCATACCATGTTATTTAATTTAAAACTACTGCAGATAAAACTTTCTTTCCATATTGTGTTTCAGGCTCTCCTAAGGATTACTGTAATCCACAGTAACTTCCAGCACTGGTGAATTTACCCTGTGGTTTAGACAGTGTTTCTCACACTTCCTTGTTCCCTTTACTCCCATAGCAGACAGTGCTAACACAGGTGTTAACATGGCTCTGCTGGAGTAATCCAACTCCACTGAGCTGCCTCTCCATCACTGAATCAGGTCAGTAACTGATGCTGGAGAAATAAACAGAGAACAAAATCTTGACACTCTCCAGCACTCAAAGATATCCTGAGCCAGGACAATAAGCTTTTCATGTGTTTCATTTCTCTGTACCAATCAGTGAACTTGGGAGTTTAATTTTGTATGGTCTGTGGGAAGTATTTTTTTTCATTCACTTTACACCTGCCAAGTTTTAGTGGGTTGTTTTTGTTTGGTTTTTTTATTTCACTGAGTCACAGCACTGATAACAGCATCCATCCTCATTTACTTCTCTTTCCTTCCTCAATTGAAATTAGTCTTCTCTTTCTGTCTGGTGGAAGGATGTGTGTGTTGTGTAGGTTCCATAATTGTTCTCAGTCATGGGCTTTGTATGGCTGAAGTCCTAGTGTCTGTTTCCATTGTGTCATGACAGGACCTTAAGGATCCAAGTTTTGGAAGGTGAAGTGCATGTATAAAGTCATACCTTGTGTAAGTCAGCACTGAGCCATTGTATTCACTAACTCCAGAATCCTTTCTGTTGAGGAGGTGGCTGTTCTTTCATAGTGGCTGTTTCTCAAAGTCTTCCAACTAACTGTGGCATGTTAGATAGATGAAGAAACAACATATGGTGTGATGAAACCTTAGACTTTTCCTCCTTCTCCAGTAGTTTTAAATGGCTTAGAGAAATCAGTGATCCTTGGTTCATTTTCCTTCTCTTTTCTTCAACTTTATTTTATTCCCTCTTTTCTAACCACCACTGAACAGTGACGTCTTCCTTTCTGCCCATTGGTTGGAGAAGCAGTTGGTTTTATGCTCAACTGCGGTTGACACTTTTTCTTGCATCCATCACTACTAACTCACTAAGAGGTCTTACCAGCCAAGTGTTTTTAAAAATAGACAAAAGACCTTATACCCTTTGTTCCCAAATGCACTTCAGTAATTTTTCATCACTCTTGAAAAAAATTATACGTAATGTTCCACTGATTTTTAAACTGCATAAATACTGTATTTTCAATAATCCCTGACTGCTTCTCCAGACACTATTCCACACACAGATATTGTTCGCTAAGTTACACCATCAATCAGAAACCGACAAGCAGTGAGATGTAATTTACTGAGATCAAACAGCATTTTCCAGACTCTGAAGAAGTGTTTTTCCATAGCAGGGAGCTAGTGGGTGAAAGAGGCACCAGTGTTTTTGGAAGAAATTTGAACCCATGAGCAGGATCATAGCCAACAGGCTTCTTAGAAGCATTTTCTTTTTTCTTAGGCGTGTTCTTGGAGGAGATGTTTTTACTTTTTCTGTCTACAGACAAAAGAATATCCTCAGGAAATATATGATTTACTCTTCCATGACATTTTTCTTCTGATTTTCACAGACCTGAGAGGGTTAGAGGTTTGTTGCCTCTTTATTGTCACCTGTGTGAGTGCTAGGTGGATTGTGTGTATTAAAGAGGGTGGGTCATTTCCCCAAAGTATTGACTGCACATGTTGCAGTTGCTGTCTCCTACAAAAGATACTTTCTTAGGTATTTCTCTGTTGATCCTTGGGCTGAGCTTTCTGTCCAGTCCTTTCAGTGCCTGACTCCTTTGTTATGAAGCCTAAGTGACATGTTTCTGTAGGGTTAGTGGTTGCTACTTGCTGAAGACAAATCTAGTGCGTTTTTAAAAAAGCAAATCATACTTTATTCATTCCTTTTATATGTTTGAAGTGGTAATCATGCTCAGAATCTTTCTTTCTTTTTAAAAATATGTATTTATGGATTTTAGATCTAGAAGGGAACATTAGGATCATCTAATTTAACTTGTTATGTAATGTAGACTGTAAAACTTCACCTAAACTCCTGCAGCAAACCTGTGACTATATTTTTAAGACCACTGTGAAGACTTAAGTATTGCTAACCCAGAAATTTTGCAGAAGGGTAACAGTGTGCTTAGAAGAGCTGCAAATAAAAAACTGAGGTTTTAGCCACATTTTCAAAACATCCAAAATGTGCATCTTTAGCAAAAATGGCTGTTAAATTCCCACGCACAAGTCTGCAGTGGTCTTACTACACACACATACAGTCTGTTACCTGCACTTCATCTGCAGCTTCAGCATTATAAAGGCTTTGCCAGTTAATGTATTGTCGTGGTATTTGAGTTCAGACCATTAACTAATTTTGTTCTGGTAAGTTAACTGCCTGCTTAGACCAGTTACAGTAAAAGGGGTGAAAAATGAACTAGCTACACTTTCTTTCTTTCTTTCAATGAGGTGAAGATCTCTGAAAGCTTCTAGCAGTTGTACAGGACCATCATGGCATGTTGCAGTGTCTTGCATATAGTAATGGTCTGATGTTTTCTGAGTGGCAAAATACCATCAAGGCAACCTCTTTGCAGACTGAAGTGTTTCCAAGTAACATGTTTTGCTTCCAGCTAAGCACAGCTGCTGCAGAAAGTGGGAAAAAAGGGAAGAAAAAGTTGATAAACCAGTGACAAACAGCAAAAGGATGTTTTTAGAGGGCTTCCTTAGGTCACCAAGTTTTAAGTTTTAGGTGGTAATTTTTAGGTGGGAGGGGGATTTTTATACTCAGTACTGCAAAATATTTCCTTCTCCTTTTTTTCTGAAAAAGCAATGGGAGGAAAGTGCATATGAGAAGATTGTCAAATCTTGTGTACGTACATGCAAAAGTAGTTTTGGAAGATAAGTTGGGAAGTGGAGTAGAGAGAGTGGGACACAGCAAGGTATTTCATCTCCGAAAGCCAAACACTTTGTTCCTGTTGATTCCTGTAGGACAGCTGCATGCTTTTTTTTGTTGTTGGGTTTTGTTTGTTTTTGTTTCTTTTAATGAAGCTTCTTAGGTGTGGCACACTACCCAGAATAGTCTACCTCCTTCCACTTTTCAGTTTTTTCAGTAAGATTTTCGGTAAGGTTTAGATTTTCAGTAAGGCTCTCCGGCATTTATGAAATAACCTGCACAAAGCCTTGGTTTGAGATAGCAAGAAAGCACATGCAAGGCATGTGGCTCACTCTGGGTCCTGTTTACACTGCATGAAAGTGCAGCATTTGCTTATCTGTATGGAAGTGTTTACCAGGTGTAGGAAAGTGGCAGAAAAATTTAACATTCAAAAATTTAGCATTCATGAAAGATGCAAAGGATAAACATCCCTGTATCTGCAGACACTTCAGATTTTAGTGTAGTTACCTGGTCTTAAAGTTGGCATGGAGTGAAACATCCTCTATGTCGTCACTATGTGAAATGTTGAGATAATTACACCATATGTCTGGCTATGGTGAAAAAAATGTCTTGCATTTAAAATTCTGTTCCAGCTTCTTGACAGTTTTGAATTTTTTATTTTCATGTCCTAAGTGTCATGAGTGTTGGAAATACAAGGAATGGAGCACTGGAGCAGTGCTGTGCTTGCAGCTTAAACATTAAGCAGGAGTCTGAAAAGTTCTGCTAAAGACATGTAGGAAAAGACTATATCTTGATGCAGAAAACATCAGCAGTTTTGTGTAAATAAGCAAACATCATTTTCTGAAGAAGAACATTTCTGGTAACAGGTTTTCTGTGTCAACATAACTACTTCCAGCCCTAAAACACCTTTTCACAGTGCTTTCTAGAATTCATATAGCAGGTATGCCTTGTTTTACAGTTGTGGAACTGAAAGCAACACAGACATTTCTGGAATCTGCATTTAGAGATTCGACCGTGCTTGGATGCTGTATCAACAACAGTACTGAGCCATGGGAGAAGCCCAGCCAAACTGGAGCAGCTCTGTAAAGAGCCTCTTCCAGTAGTTTCGCAAGAAAGTGCATGTCAGAAGCAGTCTCCCTGCTTAAGATAAAAAGTTTCACTTTGACAAAAGCATTGCTGGAATGCAAGGAATGCTATGTGCTCCAGAAACATGCTTGAGAGATGCAAAGATTGGATGTTTTCTTCCCAGCTCGGTTTTTGTGTACCAAAACTTTTTGTGGCCTCCTCTGTGAATATATGTCCTAGAAGTGAATGCCATGACAAGTAACACTTCAGAGCCACAGGTGGCACCTGGCTGTAGGTTCAGAGAGGTCAAGAAGTTCTGGTAAGCAAAAGGTTACTGAGACCATTTCCCTGAATCTGAACTGCTTTCTGCAAGCATTGAAGTTGCAAAGATGGAACTACAAACAAAGCAGGCTGGTTTTATATGGCTGAGAAATTACCCCAAAGAACAGCAAAAAGCTTTGCCTCTCTGCTCTTAATTTGAGCTAGCTGGGAAGATGCACTGACAAAGCTATAGTAATAAAGTGCTTAGGAACTGGGAACCAACTATAGCAAATAGCCCAAATTATCTTTTGTCAGTCATCTAGCCACAATCTCTGTAAGCTGAAGAGCAGCTCTTTCAGTCCCAGGCAGTCCAGGTGTTGTCAGGTGTGAAACATACTACTACTCCTCCTTTTCTGTGCACCTCTTTGGAGAGCATCACCAGAAATCATCTTGAGATTGGAAGGGTTTCAGCAGCAGAGTGTATGGGGAGGATAAAATTTTGCACCCAGAAATTCATCACTGTTTAGCTTGTGTGTTATGTATGTGTGTCTGTCTGTGTATCTTTTACTTAAAAAGTGACCTCTACTCAAGAATATCTGTCCTTAATGATGAAGGAGCAAGCAGTGTTTGCTGAAAACTTAAGACTCTAGTTTCCACTATCATTTTACATCAAACTCTTAGCAACGGATTTTGAGATAACACCAAAGAAGAGGAAAGGAGTAATGATCTAAATCTGTAGATCTTCAAGAGTTTGTTCAAGTGGGTCACTTGAACTTGGGACAGCTGTTCATTTTTTTGTGCATTCTCATTTCTGCATCTTACGGTCCTCACTGGCTATGCTGCATGCAGCTTCCCTTTCTCACTGATTACAGTGACGGTGAGCAGATTTTGTGTTATATTTCTGCATGCCTTAATTATGTTGCATGCACATTGCAATATTTTATAGATCTCTTTAGGCAAATGACTTTTTAACATGTCATTTTCATTAAAAATTGGAATTTTGGGTGTAGCTGAACAGGCAGTTGTTGAGCACGGCCTTTTTTTATCTTTTAAACTAATGGGGTTGCTAACCCTGATTCATGACGGTGTTAATCATACTTGATAATTTCAGTAGTTGTAACGGCAGCTGTGAAAATATATTTGATAATGTAAGATATATTCAGTATAAGCTCATTTTTCTGTGTATGGAAGTCTTTTTATAAATTACTGGTCTGTGTTGTAAATGAGGCTGTATTAGCGAAGATTTGAGCAATATTAAAATAAGTTTATAAGGTATGATGGAAATTCCTAGAAATAAAGTAATATGAGCTTTTTTTTTTTTCTGTATTCTTCTTGAATTCAGTCCTGATTAAAGGGCTTATTTTAGTAGTTTCTTCTCAAATGCAACATGTATATTATGCTCACTAAAAAGCACACAGAGCAACTTTGCATTGGGTGGCTGCAGAATTACAGGTTTGTTTCGTGACTTTTTCTGACTCGCAGGTTTTGCTGATTCATGTCAGGGTGACTGACAAACCTTTGCTGTTCAGTCCGGGAGCAGCCACTGGTCCTGCCTCCAGAGTAGTAGAAAAAAGCCTGTATTTTTGAAGGCTTTTCACCTGTTTTTGTGGAAACATAGGTATTGCTGGACTGAGGCTTTAGCATCCCCTGGCAGGAATTTTAAGCTCTCGTGGAAACTGTGTGGGAATGCCTTCATTTTTCATCATTGTAGCAAGAGAGAGTGGGACAGCCTGAACCCTCAGCAGTTGCCAGTGGCACCCCGACCCCTCACACCTGCAAAACCACATGCATATGCATAGTTGTCGGACAAACTGAGTTTTTCTTCATTGGATGTATTTGTCCATTGTTTAGTACTTTGTGTGGATCAAAGGATGCAGCATGTTTGAAATTGAAGCCTGCATTTTGTTACGAGTTTCAGGCTTTGAGTTGGTAAAACAAGGGTTTGAAGAAAGTCCTTCTATTCTGAAGAAACTTAAATCAGTGGTACACTTGGCCCAGGCGGGTGCCAGATCCAAGGCAATACATTTATGTGTGCTGCCAAAATCTCTACTTCAGTTTCCTTCTATGAAAAGAAGCTTGTAGTGTCCCATCAATCCCAGCTGGGAAAGCCTTGCTGAGCAGGCAGCAGAGAGCCGACAGTGGGAGAGGGGTACCGCCCTGGTAGCACTGGATCCTGCACAGTGCATCAGCATCTCTCTATGTGCCTGCCAGGATGCCATCCTGGAATACATAATGGCTCTGTTAGCTTTCCTTGGACACCTTCCCTCTTCTGCTTCACATTCTCCTAGCAGAGGAAGGTTTCTCAGTGCCTTCTGCAGTTACAAGTATTATAGAGCCATATGTTGAGAGACTAGTGGCTTATACCTACTGCACCCCTGGACTTAACTTTGTGCATGTATGAGCTGCTCTTTATGTCAGATGGTGGATGTTAGTATAGCTGATGAGGCTGTGTGGGATTTTTCTTCATGCTTTTAAGGATGTTGGGTCCTTCACTGAAAAAAATCAACACTGTCAGTTGAGCTGCTTTCTTTTACAGCTGATATGGCTTTGATGCTCTAAATTTATTACCTCTGGATACGAAATTTTTCCCACTGTGACAGAAATTGGTAGAAATCAACTATCATACTTTTACATAAAGTGATAGAACAAATGACAACATCTTGTCAGGACAGTAGTGATTATCTAGGCATGATTTGTAATTGTAACAGTGATATCACTCACCTCTTTGCTTTGCTTTAATGTGCAGTTGCATCCTTGTAACTTGTCTGATTAAGAGAAGAGAGAACTCCATATTGAACTATAATTTTTCAGTGTGGGAGAGCCTCTCTAGACCACCTTGCAGGTCATGGCTGTTTTGCAGCTCAGGTGAGAGTCTCCATCTGAGCTAGTTCTTCTGCAGCTTCTTCTGCTTATAAAGTAGCCCTGTGCAGATTGTGAGAGATTCTAGCAGAAGAAGTGTTTGTTACTGAGCTCTCAAGGAAAATGGAAAAGAAAAAGAATTAGTAAGGCTCTGTAGACTGGTCTTGTCGCTTGCAGGGAGCTGAACTGTGACTCCTTGCAAGTGATTGTTGCAATCCATGGTGCTGCTCCCTCAATGATCTCGGGGGAAACAAAGAAGGGTTGCATCTGTCTCATTGCCATGCTTGCATACTATCAGTAGTTTTCTGTCTTTTCCTTTCCCTTGTCACTTCTGACAGAGGAGAAGTAGCTTTCCTGCAAGCAGTGGGCAAAGTTGCTGGGGGATGTTGGAGTGCTGTGTGTAACTGCACAGGATAACAGGGAATCATCATGTGGGAGCAGGACCAGACAGCCCATAATTAATTCTGCCTGTTTATAAATATGCATATTTATGTTGCATGTGTAAATAATACTGATGAATGTTCCCTGCACTTGATGCATGTAATCCTGTGGGGCAGGGTAGGGGACAGATACCAAGGCAACTTAATTTGGCAACCATCAGTGTGCCTGCTCATCAGATGTTTTTAATTCTATGATTCAGTGTAGCCAACGAGTTTATTTCCAGTGCTCCTCACAGGCATAGCTCAGGCCAAGTACAAGTTGAATAACCTTCAGGAAAGCTGTGCTGTCCTTCTGTCGGCCGCTGTCTTTGAAAATTGCCTGCAGAGTTAGTGAGCAGGAACAGTTAAGATTTACAAACAATGATGAAGCTTGTCATGCATCTTTCACCATTCATCATCTGGGTGCCGTGGCTGGGCGGTGAAGTGTTCTTCATAAAAACCAGCTCAGTGTGAAATACACCTCGCAGCAATGTTTACTGCTCTGAAACTCGTCAGCAGCCCTTTATAGTAAATCCAGATTGCGATGTGACATTACAGTATATCATTGCAGAGCGCGCTGGGGTTTACACTAGGAATGAGTGCAGTTCACACCAGATGAGATGTCGAAATTGAGTTATGTAGGAATTTGGCTGTTATATGGGGATAGCTTTTGTTTTCTGAGGACTGAAAGTTAGCT
>VYZP01020531.1:728-17491 GCA_013400635.1 Hypocryptadius cinnamomeus
TGACAAAAAGATTGAATTTGAAGCATGGCAGATGACCCAAAATCATCAGCTTGAGACACAGTATTTATACCAGTCCTACTTTATGTAGTCCTTGACTTAGTATTTCACCACAGAGCTAGCTAGAGCTTATAAGAGATCATGACAACAGCAACAATAAACAAAAAAAGAAGAAAACAAAAGCAGCTGGTGATTTGCCTCCTCCTCTACAGTTTCACTTGTCATTAACATGGTTTTCATTTCTTTCTCACTGCTTCATTTTAAGAGCTCCTCTTGAATCAGTTTTGGAACCAGCCTCATTATTATTGACCTTGAAATTAAAAGGTCTCAGAAAAGAAGATTGTGTGGTACAGGAAGAATTGAGCTGCTTGAGTTGTGGGGATTTGGAGAGGGGACAACTAGTACCCATGAGAATCACATGGTTGTGTGCAGGGAGGTGCCAATATCAAGAGATTTTCCTGTAAGCTGAGAAGAGGATGAAATAATTGATGCAGCAGTGAAAGAAACAAGTGTGATCCAAGGTTGTGTGACATGAGGAATTCCAAGCAGAGATGTTTTAATGTCCTCAGATGAGGCACTGGTGGAACCTTGTGTCAGACAGCTGCAACACCAGACACTCCATCGGCTGAAAAAGGAATTGAAGTGCAAGAACAGGAGACTGAAGGGAGGAGCCTGGCTTTTTCAGCCAAGTGAAGGGGAAACAGCAAACATCATCTTCACATACCAAACCTCAACATTAGCTAATTAAAACCCTTTTCACCAGAATAAATTAAAGCAAAAGTTAGAACAACTGTTGGAGAGGGAAACGGGAAGCATGAGACTTGCCTGTCTGAAAAACAGCTTCAGCCTTGTTGCTTCAAACAGCTGAGAATCCAAGCACCTCAGTTTCCTTCCACACCAGTGCTCCCAAGTAACTGTTCCTGCCTTTGTTTGCATTTCACTCTGAGCATTCTCATCTTGTTTTTCAAAGCACAACTGCCCCCCAGTCCAGGTGAGTTCTGCTGACCTTTGGCTGCTGTGTTTCAGTGGAAAGCACTACTCTGACCAGGACTTGTCAGCCAGCAGCAGAGCTGTAACACTGGCAAACTGCTGAAGGGAGGCTGTGGAGAAGGAACCCAAATAAGCTGCAGGAGAGCAGAATTCCCCTGGGGCAGAGACCCTTTGGCCTTTTAAAGCTGTGGAACTGTGAGTTGCTCCCTCCTTCAGGTCAGCCAGCCCCATCTTATATACTGTATTTCTAAAGATTCAGCTAGCCATGGCTTTTATTCAATTGTTTTTATAAAACTGAGAAAAAAAGTTCCTTGGAACTTTCATTTTAAATGATAGTTCTATCAAATTTCTCATTAGAATAACTTCAATGCCAAACCCCAGACCAGCTGCTCCTCTGACAGCTTTTCTGCACATACCTGAATAAATATTTGTCAGTATATTTTCAAACAGTCCACAGTCAAACAGTGCCATCACTGTCTCTTCATACTCTGGGGAAAGAGATAATTTTATGCAATACTACTGAGTAAAGGTTTACAGAGCCCTACATTAGAAGTACCACAAAACAGTAATTACTTATTTTCCATCATACTGACTGCTCAAGGTTTTAAGATGTCTTCCTTCTCATGTAATCTATATTGAGAAAAAAGGATCAAGTTGTCAATTCTTTCTTTTTAGTTTCATACAGAAGATTATTCCTTTTTTGGGTCTGCACCACATGAACAGTGCATTTAAAGAAGAGCAATATACTTAAGTCAGTCATATTTCACTTCAGTGTGTCAGGACTGTGTGATGGCAGAGCTGACTGTAGCAACTCCTCCTGACACATCAGGTGTGGGTCTGAGCTATCCCTGTTTGCTGTTAAGAAACATCCAAGAATTACACCTCAATTTCATACCTGAGGCTTCTGCTGAAGCAAAATACAAAACACTCACAGAGTTCAACTGACACACAAGCTGCTCATGAAGGAACACTTTCCAGGTGGGACATTTCACTTTCCATGCATGTGCTTCAGTTACTTTGCATAAAACAGCCTTCTTTATGCAAAGGTATTACTCCTAACTTCACAAAACTGGGAGGACAATTGGAGAGGAAGGTTTGAAATTTTCTTTAATTGTGTTGTGGACAAAGCAACATTAGATTGGAATTCTTTAAAAACAAAGTACTCATACAAGGTGATAAACCCATAAAAACTGCAAAGAGACACTAACAGCTGACAGTACACTTGTAACAAATCATCCAAAGCCTTAAAATGTACGTACTTAGAGAATTTCACTTAGAAGAGAGTGCTGATATTAACAGACAGCTGGTACCTCTGTGAAGCTGCAAGAGCAACACAGACTTATGACCTAAATAAAACCTGGCTCTTTTCAGGACCTCTCTGTTCCCCAGTTCCTGGGAGGAGAGGCTGGACTGAACCTTCCTATGTTTATGCCAACATGTAAAAAGGTGGCTTCAAAAATTCAAGTCAGAAGGTCTCACTAGAGATGCTGAGTTGGCAGCTCTTACATAATTTTGAGAAGTTCCTTGGAACTTTCATTGTAAGTGGTCATTCAAAAGGGGAGGTCATGCTCAACCTCCTGCACAGCTGCAGAAATAAGGACTGAGTTATTTAGCACCATGGTATTCTCAGGAAGATGGCCCAGGTCCAAGTGCCTGAGATTCAGATCTGCACCTCTGCTCTGACAGCAGAATCCGTGCCATGGGTCCCCCTGAAACATACCTGTTTCTGAAGTGTTGTCATCCATCAGTTTTTCCTGAGCCAGGTGAAGTGTGTCCAGCATTTCTTCAAATATGTCATCCAGAAGCCCAGCTTGTTTGCACTTTCTGACAAAGTCTATTCGAACTGTTAAAACACAAAAGCATTCTCATACAGAAGTGAAGTGTAAAGTGGGCTTTGCTCCCTCTCTTCAGAAACTAAAATTTAAGCCAAAGCCCTTCCACCGGTAACAAATAGTTTTGCAGATCTTTGGCTCCTCCAGCCACCCACACAGCCCTTTTCAGTAGGAACAAAAAGTTGCCAGGCAAACATAAGCACTGTGCTGGGTGTAAAATTCCCTAAGCTCTAGATTTGGCTTTGTTCATCACAAGCAAATAGCAGCACAACTCTAAATGTGTCATTCCTAAAGCTCATGATACCCCCTAGTGATTTGTCTTGCTTGCAGTTTCACCAATCCTTAGGACCACACCATGGACTGAATAGGCTAAAGCACAGAAAACAGTGCAATAAATGAATCTGTATTACATTTGGTAAAAATTGAGGCTACATTTACTCCAAGTGATCCAGGCAACTAAACTTTTTTATTACAGCCCATTTTATATACCCACTTTGTCAGATTTGGATTGATAGAGAAATAACATTTTTTTCTTTATCTCTGAGCAGCAGGTCAGCAACAGGTTTTAGTAAGATCAATGCAATGGGCTGTTCAAAAGCAAAGAGCCGTTGGATGGCTCACAAAAGTCTGCCAGTCTCTGTTAAAAACAATGTTACATTTTACTGGAGACATTTGTAAAAATGCCTTCTCACTTACAAGAGATGCTCTATGAGTGTTCCAGGATTCCTTATAGGTTTCCTGTTCTTTACAGTGGTAATGAAATTCAGAAAAGACCACTAGGCAGCCACTTGCAATACCATGCCCATACATTAGGTACATCCATAGTGAGGTGAATAATCACCACTAGCACATTCCAAACTTCCAAGTGCCACCAGAATCCCAACAAGCAACTGCAGCAGGAGCTCCAGGGTAACATGAAAACTGCAGCACTGAAGGATAGCTCCTGTGATCCATCTCACTGTTGTAACACCATATGTATGCAGTGAAAGCCAATATTGTGTTAAGCACCCTGTGTACAGCCAGGCTTCCAAAGGCAAGATGTGCTGCCCCCTCCTCAGAGCACCTCCCCTGTCAATGCCTTCCAGGGCTCCCATTTTACATTGAACTGTTCTGATACAGAGGAGCAGCGTCAGGCAGAGGCACCCCTGTCTGCAGGAGACAGAGCTGAATGCAGCAGCCAGCCAGAGTGGGGCATTCCCATCTGAATCACCAGCTCCCATCACACAGCAAGTCTCACTCAGCCAAACCACAGGCGTTTGTTTGCTGCACAGTTATTAAAACATTCTGCAAATCAGACTTCTTCTGCCACGCCAGAGCAGAGAGAGCCACTTGTCCCAGGAGAATCATAAAGATATATCTGCAGCACAGAATTTGCTACCAGCCATCTCCAAGCTCTGCACTTCAACATAACAGATCACAACACCTCCTAGTTGCTCCATAAATTTGTTACCAAATGTCCAAAATATCAGAATAAGGCTCCTTAACACTGAAGTTAAAGAGAGCATCCTTTCTTCAGGCCCAAAGTCCTGCAGGGAATACTCCTAACCTTATGTGGACACCTTGGTTCTACGTTAAGTGTGTTGCTTATATACACTCCCTACATACATATTACAATTTATCCATTATGATAAATCCCACCCCAGGCTCCCAGAGAATAAGTCCTTTATTCCATCTACCACTGCATTCTTCAGCCACATTTCTTCTTGTCTTCCCACCGTCCTTGCTGGAGGAGCAGCGTTTGCCTGCCTTGTTTCTCTGCTGAAAGTTTCACAGGTACAGTAAAAACTGAATTAACCCTTCTGGTATCAAAGTGAGTCTCACCTTTATGCCTGTTGTTTTTTCTTTTTAGTATTCGTAAACTGTTTTCTTCTGCTGTCTCTTCTGTACTCTGTAAGAAAATCAAAACAATATATTTTTACATCATGCTGACATTTACTGCTGTTGTCATAATCATACTTGGGTCTTAGCAGAAAGATAAAAAGCAGTCCACATTTCTGTGAACACAGTCAGCTTCTCTGAATGGCTAACAATATTCCTCTGCAGACATTCTATTTTGAAAATGGACGCAGAAACTGCTTCAAAGCAAAGATGCTTTAAGAAAAGCCAGACACCTCGGACACCACCTTCCTCAACCACTGCATTTGCAAATAGCAGAGAAGTTAACAAATGCCTACTGGGAACTCCCAAGGCTCTTCCTGAACATTGTCAGAATACTTTGATAAGCAAGCCCCTTTGCTGTAGCAGGTGTGGGTCCCCTGTTTTAGTATTACTGAAATTCAGAATTACCATTTCTTCTGTGATGGTGGGAGATGTCAATGTACATCTTCTTTTCTTTTTAGCTGCACCTAGGAATCAGTAAACAAAGTAACAAAAGTGACAACCTCAGACTGACCATTACACATCATTTAAATTCCTTCTTTTCCCAAAAAGCTAAGGAAGTGAGGCACTTTGAGTGGCAAGGCTCATGTTTCAGCTTCCCCAAAAACCTGACATTTCAGCAGAATTCACACTGTTTCCATTAAGGAAAATTGCAAGCATCAACCAACCATTAGGAAAAAGTGCAAATCATTATAGCATTAGGCTATCACTTAACCTTTTCAACTCAGTCGATTTTTAATTGTGGCAGAGTGAACTTATTCTTCCTGGCAGCAGCATGACCTCTAGGTGCTAAAAAACTGTTTGGTTTCTTTTCCAAACAATTCTTATGTATGTTAATACACCCTCAAAACTAAGACTACATAAAGAATTCCTCAGGTGTCTCAAAGACATACAAATGGCATTAGGTTTTTCATCAACGTAAGGGCCCTCCCAGAAAACCTCCAGAAGCCATTTGACTTGTCGGTTTACTATTATTTATGCTACAAAGTGTTTGTAGTGCTGTGGTACGAGATCTCTGAAAAATTTCTGCTTTCACTGCATCCTTTCCATCAGCATGCACCACACTCTTGCCAACATCACAACTGGCAGCTTGTGGAAACAGCTACAGTATCACAAGCAGAGAAAGATAGCTCTGGCAAGGAAGACATGGCAGGAGCAGAGAAAGGCAGAGCAGAGTGCAACCACCCACCACAACCTGAATGTTTAGTGTACAGTGGGGTTATACTTCCCCTTCCCTGTTTAATTCTAGAACCTCTGGCAGCACTTAGTAAGGCTTTTCCTGTTAAAAATCATCCTATCAAGAGGAATGAGGAGCCACTGTTGTACACGGAGGCTGTAGAAACAAGTCTGGGCTTTGGGCACTGGTGCTGTACATTTGCATTTTTCATGGGCTGAAAGGAAATTGGTCTCTCACTTCATCCAAACCAAACCTGTAAGGCCAAATTTGGGGCAGTGTGGGAGATACTCTATAGGCACAAAGTACATGCTGTTCAGCATGGTATTTTTGACACATGATGGGATTTTCTGAGCTCTCCTTGATATCTGCTGTAAGGATGCCTTATACAAGAGGAACACAGTCTGAAGAGCAGCCCAACTCCTCCTGCCCTGCACAGTGCTGGCTGTTCTCCTGCATTTGTCAGCCTTTACTCTGTCCACATCCAACTCTTCCAGTTAAACAAAGGTTGGAGCCTATTTCCAAGTCCAAGCTGCTCTCACATCCTTGCTGCACACAGCTGCAAGGAGAGTTCTTGGCCCATAAGGCACTTTATCCCTTTCCAATCACACAGCAGAGCCCTGACATTCCAGCACAAGAATACCGTATGAACCAAGAATAAGGGGATCTTCCTTGACCCCATTTTCTCCAAACTATGAAGCAGGAAACACTGGGCTTGGGGAACCAAGTGTCTTCTACTCAACTCTCCCACTTGCTCCCCACTTCCCAGGGTAGAGTTACTCTCAGGAGGTGAGAGAAGCTCATTCAGGAGGCAGGGTAGACACTACCAGCAGAATCCATTTACCCCTCATAAAAGCAAGGTCTCTAAACTAAGTGCCTCTGGAGGAATTCCTCTAGGAGAAAACTCTCTTCTCAGGGAACACTGCAAATGCAGCATTTGAAGACACAAAACCCATCTGGTATCTAAAGGGGACTACAAGAATACCAGAAAATAACTTTGTACCAGAGCATGTAGTGACAGGACAAAGGGAGATGGCTTCAGACTGAAAGACAGCAGCTTAGCTTAGATACAAAGAAATGCTTTACTGTGAGGGTGGTGACTCTCTAGAACAGTTTGTCCAGAGAAGTTATGGATGCCCTGTCTCTGGAAATGTTCAAGGCCAGGCCGGATGGGGCTTTGAGAACCTGGTCTAGTGGAAGGTGTGCCTGCCCAAGGTAAGGAGGCTGGAACTAGATAATCTTCAAAGTTCCTTCCAACCCAAATCATTCTGTGATTCAACCTTGTAAGACTTAAATACTCCTGATGAACAAGGTGGTCTAGGGGCTGGACCTAATGCCTGAATATTATCTGGTACTGGAAATAAAGCAATCCTGGGCCTGTCCAGTACTTGCACAGGGAATCACCTGGGACCCTGGGCAGCCCCAACAGACACTGACAACCATTAGACCACAGAAATCAAAATAATTTTGAAAAGGGAAAAAAGTCAGGATTCAGAACTATGGATAAGTAAAAAGCAAAGCTACTAAGTAAACTGAGAAGATGCATTTGGTTAGTGAACCACAGCAATATCAGATACTAAACCGACTGTATGTCTGGCTAAAACATGAGACAGGGGGGTTAGAAATTAATTTAGGGTAGAAATTAATTTTGGAGTTAGGATAGCTGTTCTAGACGATGTATGTTGTTTAACCCGCTTAGCTTGTAACTTGCTGTGCTTGCAAAGGCCCGTGAAGGTGGACAAAGGAATGCAGGGATCCTGATAAGAAGAGCTCATTACCCCAAACAAGGTGGAAGGAATGTGAGGCCTGTTGGAGATAAGAAAGGCTCCTCAGACCCTGCAGCTAGCTTCAGAGAGATCCCACATGTGCCTGGTGCTGAATAAATACATACCTACTTTACAACTTTCACAAGTTGTGGAGTCTTTCTGAAAAACCCCAGGCCTCGTGAATAAAAGTTTAAATAATAATCACCTAACCCATTCCTTAAGTGTCATCAGGGTGGAGCAAGACTCTGTCAAGAAGATTGGCCAAAATTTGCTAGCCTTCAGTGGGAGCACACCACTGTCAGCACAAGTGCTTACACTTCAACTGAGTTAAAATTCAAAGTGAAGGCCAGTCTAGGAGCCACTCCACTGTGAGCAGAATTCTATGCATTAGGCTAACAAGGTCCAGCTTTGGTTGGGATTTCCAAATACCTCTGAATCAGGAAGGACCAGGACTGCCAAATGAAGCTGCATTTCTGCAGCACAGGAAGCAATCCTTAAACAGGGGTTGTACAACCCTTTTGTTACACTTAAAAAGCTCTTTGGGATCCTTCAGAATGAAAGGCCCTATTTTAAAAACCACTGCCGTGAATACAGAAGATGCAGATGTGATTATGTGTCTGCATAACCACAGATAAAATCCCAAGGTGCCCTCTCCTGTAACAGCCCTCTCCTTGCTAATCTAGTGCAAACTTGTGTGTGGCTCTCCTGTCTCACATGGATTTTACAAGCTGCTTGGGCCTACTTGCCCAAAGAAGAGTAAGAAAGATTCCATGAAGGATTGGGTTCATTATGGTTTAAGTCAGTTTTCAAGGAGATTCCAGGAGGATTAAATTTCAACTTTTCCCACTTCAAAAAACCTTCTTGATTTTTGTGCATACATGTGGATCTCAACCAAACCACTCCTGCAAGATTAGAAATCCACCACTCAGTATGAAGGTGGTAATATTCATCTTGTTCTTATGAATTACTGACGGTAGGATGCAAACTTTTAAAGCAAATGAAATCAATGAAGTCATTAAAGAAACTCACCATAGTGATTGGTCCTATTCCCTGGGTCATGTTTTGGGCAGAACACTCTAAAATTTAAGTTCAATTTCAAGAAAAAGAGAAGAATTATTAATAAATATGCAAACAGAGTTATGTTGACCTATTTTAACAAATATTTCCCCCTCTTTCCACCGAACATAAACTGAAAGACAGTTCAGAAAAATCAGGATTTTTGTTCAGCATTACCCACCTCAAAAACCACCTGGTTTAAAGTCCTGAGCATGCACAACCTTGTATCTGTACTCCTAGAGCCACAGTGGACTCTCAGCACTGAAGCTCTGAATAATCAGCTCCACCAGCCCACCCTGTGTGGGCCTGCGCACTGTTCAGGCCCTGAGTCAGACACATTTCCTGCGTGTGGCAATCACTGTGCCAGAGACACTGAAATGAGATTAACGCTCCCAAGGTGAAACGCCACAGTCCTGACACTGCTCCATCACAGCAGCTCTGCCCCAACAGGCCAGGAGCCTCCTCAGACACCTCTGCCCAGCATCACCTTCCATTCCTCAGCCCTGCAGGAAGCTGGCAGCGCCACACAGCACCACCACACACAGCACCAGGCACTCACCTGCCTGGAGATCTCTGTGCCCCTCCCTCCCACTGCCCTGTGCTCATGGAACGGCCCCCAAATCCTGAGTATGTGGGGAAACCCTGTGTGAGATCCAGTAGCTAAAAGCTGCTCAGTCCATTTGTTACTTAAAGACTTCAGCAATATGTGAAATGGGAATATTTTCTCTGGTTCTAGGAGAGCAATGTGAATACCTTGGAAGAGGCAAAATGAAACAAGTTTATCTGAAAATATTCCTTCTCTTTGGCATACAATAATGTGCAGACAACATGAACCAACTTTTACAATATGCCTTTCTTACAGAAGGATCCCAAGTCACTTTTTAAGCAAAAATGCCTTGTCAGGAGCATGGCTTAGTTTATCTCTCCCTTACAAATCTACTTGCCAAGACTGCTGCAATTTTTAAAGGGAATGGCATTTACTAGGACATTTTCTAATTATTGTCATTCTTTTAACAAAAACAGAAGCACTGCCCTTAGAAATGCAGACTGTTGGCTTGATGAGGAACTTCTTTTGCATGAAATGCATCTTGAAGCACAACAAATCAGACTTAGGTATGCCTATCAATGCAACCAGAAAGCTATATACTGGACACACCTTATTTACATCCCTGAATTTCTAATACTGCCCTTTGGAAAATGTTTTTTATTCTTCCCTTCCCTTTAGTTCTAGTCTTTTACAGTTAAAAACAACCCATCCTAAGCACAAGACCATCTTACAAAGTACAGACAGTATATTTTACTACTCAGGCCACTTTATTTGGAAGCACTTCCCTACTATCATTTTTGCAAGACAGCAGTGCAAATTGCACTTATTTCTCCACCTCTGCGCTTACTGGCCACTTCCACAGCACCACATGCTTTCTCTTTTTATTCTGCTCCATTTGTTTTGATGATCACTACCCATCATCACAACGATGGCAACTCAGAATTTAAAACCACCAGCTCTGCCTCTCTTGAAGGAATTCTCTCTTTTCAGTTTGTTATATTTCACCATGAAAACGTGCAGGGGCTGTCAATCCAAATCCACTGTTTTTCAAGTGTACTCTCCAATAATTTCAGCTAGCTACAGTTTTTGTGCTTTACTTATGCCACTGCTACTGTGCAAGTCTTGAGGTTCAAATCCTTGAAAGCTGTCCTAGTATCCCTCTCTAATCCAGTCCTTTCCCAGCTCTTCAATACAGGTTGCTATAGCCTAGTTTCCCAGGCTATCAGTGTCACACAGAGACTTAAAGCATTTTTAAGGGTCCCTCTTCCACACCAGCGCCAAAATGCCACCAAACCAAATTGTATATGCAAGCACTGCTTTACCAGCCATCAGTCCCACTTTTTTAACATCTTGAGTTCAGTTTTCTTGAGCCTGAGTTATCCTTTCTAAAGCTATAAGCTTTAGAAAGGATAAAGCTAAAGCTATAAGATGAAAGCCATCTATACTGTGATCATAGACAGTTTCCACCTTCCCAGTTACACTCTTTCATGAGCTCTGCAGATTCACCAAGATTTTACAGCTCCCATCCTCCCTGCACAGCTGGGCTTACAGCCTTGCACATGCTTTCACTTCAGACAGAGAGCGCTGTGAACCAGCCAGGAGTGCAAGTCTCTTGACACAAAAGGACCCATCTTCCACTGCTACCAAGGACTGCTCTAGTCCACCTCTTTCTGAAACAAGTAGAGATTAGATGATCCCCAAATTAATCTAAGTGTAACATGACCTGTGATCTCTCTGGCCTTGCACAGAAATGAGCATCAGGGCCTTTAGGCACCTCAGACTTTACTACAGGATTTCAAAAGGGCCCTGAAGCCCCAGTTTTTCAACCCCTTCATCTGCATCCTCCAAACAATTTGTTTCATCTGTCTATGGCAATGCAGGCAGGCCAAGGGCAGTGGACACCAGGACTAGCATGATCAGGACAGAAAATTTACTTAGAATCCATTCAATCATGTTATTGCTAGCAACATACTTGACATACAAGGCCTTTGGTGGGAATCAAAGTTCTCTGTTAGCATGGGAAGGGAAAATTACCTGAATTTGAAATTACCTGAATTTGACTAATGTGAGCAGACCTAGAAGTGCTATAACCTGCTCTGTGCTCAGACCACGTTTACTGGAGCTTCTGAACCAACAAAAAATTTAAAATCTGAGTGACAGTAATAAAAATCTTGGTTCTTGAAGATTGGCTAGAGAGTCAGTAAAGACTGACTTTCTCAGTTTTTGCCTTATCTTTCAGTGATGTTACAGGCACAAGCACTAAACAGATTCCCTCCCACTGCAGTAAAGTTTTCCTGTGAAATGAAAACATTTCTCCCACAGTTTGCAAACAGAAGACCAAGCATCACTTTAGGAGAGGGGAATTTATTTCCTTCCCTAGAAACCCTTTAAGCCCCACCCACTGAAGTCCCTCTTGCTGACGCCCCCAGAGGCTGGCAGTGACAGTGGAGGACACTCGGTGAGGTACCTGTAGACGCCGTTGAGCTCGTCGGTCTCCACGGCCGCGTCGTCGCAGAGCGCGCAGAAGAAGTGGTAGCTCCTGCGGCAGGCGCGCTCCTCGCAGCCCACCGTGGCCCCCTTCTTGCGGCAGAAGTTGCACACCTGCAACGGGAGGGGGTTCACCAGGTAAATGTCACAGGCAGCTATTCCAAATCCTGGCAGACAGGGCAAATGCCATTCTCTGTGGGAAAATCCAGTATTCTATTGCAAGTCACCTCTGTGTAATTCATCAGGCAAATTCACTCCTGCAAACGCCTACCCTGGTCATTACTTCAGCCACCTTTTTGCTATCTTACCTCTATTTCATACTGATAAATTTGTAAAATGAGGCAAAAAGCCATGTGAGGGCACTCAGCAACTTTCCCAAGTTATTTCAACATTAATTGGTGTTAATGTTTGTATTTATGTTTCCTAGGCTAACTTCATAATGAAAAGAGTTCCACGCAGGACATAGGGGAGGAGGGCAGTGGAAGACAAAGGCAATCAAAAAACCCCCTCATTTAAATAATCTTATTCCTGCTGAACTCAGAATGTGTTCCCCTTTACAATTGTGGATTGCATTCTTTTGTTTCAGGCACTGGCTTAGTTCTTTACCAAAGGCTCAGGAACCTTCGACTAAGGACATAAAGGCTAGAAAAAACCCACCTGCATTTTAATACAGAATGAACTAAATTTCACCAAACCAAATGTTAAATCAATGACTCCAATGCTCAGCCTGTAATTTCCCTGATCTTACTAGATCAGAAGGACCAGCTACTTGAATGGGTTTTTTTAAAGCACAGAACAGGCCAGACAACCTTCAATACTATGAGACAGGACTAACTGCAGACTCAGAAACATTTCCTTACCAGCCGCTTTCCTCTCCTGAGCTCCTTTAACACTGATGACACATCAAACCTTATTTCCAGATTTTCTGGGTTATGATCTTCAGATTCCACAAATCCTGAGGAAAATAACTAAAGACAAATGAGACAGTTTTAAGAAATAAGAATGACTCAGTCACCAGTGCTGAAAAGAGACAAAGAATACATCTTTTCTTCTTGCACTTGCCCTACCTAAGAAGGCTGATTTTTCTCTGTGTTAACAAGAGATTTCACCTACACTGAACAAGGAGCAAAGCTTAAAAATTTCTGCAGTCAAAAGAAGCTCCTCCTTTCACACAGGAGATTCCACATAACCTGAAGGCAAACTAAGAAATGATAACAAGGTGAGAAAGTTAACTTATTAAAAACATGAACAAAGAAAATGTGAAATTCCAGGGTGCCCAAAGTAAAGATGAGAAGATCTTCAGGCAAGAGACCTCTACACCTTGGACATCTTATTATGTGCTCAGCTGTTCAGACCTACAGCTGGATGCAACATTTCTCTGTAATAAGACCTCCATACAGCCCAATGCTGACAACAGCTGACTGCAGGAAAAAGCCAGAAACATTGTACACATCCTGGGAGAAACCCACTAAAAATGCACACATGCACACTCAGGCCACTTTAATTCCCACAGAACTGCTGAGCCATGACAATGAGTGAGGAAGAGGAAGTTCTTGGCAAATATTTCCTAAGCATTACATGCAGCTAATTCCAAACAAAAGGGAGCTACCATTTCATCAACTAGCAGGCACAGTCTGTCTGCTCAGAAGGTGATAGCTGACTGCAAAAAAACCCAAACAGTGCAAACAAGCTTAAGGCAGACAAATGAGTTAAGTTGCTGGGAGGAGAAAGAAAGGAGAAAGGAGAAAATACAGAGAGGGAGAGAGAGAAGTTTTAACATTGGAGAAACATTAAAGCCATAATAAAACCTGTTTCAAACAAAACATCCAAGTGCTGTAAAACAACGCTGTTGTGAAACATTCTCATAAAAAATAGCCAACCAAAAAAGATATCAGAAAAATAAAGATGTAGACATAACAATTGTGAGAATAAGAAGGCTGGGACAGTGACAGCCAGAAAACTGCTCTAGCAGCAATCTCCTTCACTAAACAGCTCTCAGCTATATTCTCCCTCTGCTGAAGGGAGAATACAACAGCTGTAATTGATTCTGCACTCCAAGAACCAGCTCCACCAACATCCCAGAATAAAGGGGAGGCAAGAAGAGTAGAAGGATCGCAACACACCTTAAAGCTTCACAGATATTTTTATATAATCAACTTCTGATATTTTTATTCCTTATTTTAAATAAGGGACACACTGGAAAGTTTTTTAACCATCAAATGATATGGATATTCTCCTGCAAAGGTTTAAGTATACAACTTTGTGTGTTCTGAGAATCCTCATCCAAGAGGATGATTCTCAACAGTGCCTCAAGAAGACCTATTCCTGTTGCTAGACCATACGTGGTCTTTGTGGTGTTTTCATGTGTGTCTGGGACCACTGCTCAGCAACAGACACCCATGAAAACACCACAAATCAACAGCTCCAGCTGTGCAGACACATCCTCTCCCACTCCTAAATCCCAGCCAGGTCCTGTTGCTTTTTACAGTTTTTCAATCTAATATAAACTTGCTGGTTTGAGTAATCAGCCTTTCAATCCAGACATCATTGCAAAACCAAAAACAGATAAGCACTGGAAACTTCCCCCTTATCCTTTCTCCTCTTCAGTACTGACCAGCTAAAGGCACTCACCAGACAATCCTGATGAGCTGCAATATTTCTCTCTGTGGCAATATACATCACAGAGCCAGCCTCCCCTTCTGAACAAAATGCACATGTTGTTCTCACCATCTTCGCCATTATTCAGAAAGCACCTAGAGCAGGAAAACTGGGACAAAACACAAAGCAATTGACAATTTCCGTAGGCCAAGCAGGACAGAGGAAAGCAGAGCCTGCTAACACCTGCCCTCTAACTGCTCCTTCACCTACATCCCCTGACCCTTGTTGCTTTCCTCCTCCAGTAACAACTACCAGTAGAACAGGAAAAGCCTGCACTTGGCACAGCAGTGGGAAGGAAACCAGATCCCAGGAGCTCCAGCAACTAGAGCAGGAGAAAGAATGGTTTATCTCCTCTTGGAAAGTCACTACCAAGTCATAAGGGGTAACACAAGAGTTTTCAAGCTTGCTTGAAATATCTGCTCCAAAAACAGATCCAAGAGCAGCCTGGCAAGTCACGCTCTAAGGTGTGAAACTCCTTTTATTTGGAGGAGGGCAATCACTCACAGTGTTTTCTTAACCTACTGCTGCCATGTGTGAGTCTGAGAGTCAACAAAGGATGGAAAAACAGCTGCCCCCAAGCTCCACCAGTACCTTCCAGGAGTTCACAGAAAACAAGGAAGAAATACTCATTTCTTGCTGTAAGAAGGATGTAGCAAAGTAGTGTGGAGAGGTCTACAGGTAAATTGGGGCACAAGGAAAAATCGTGAGAGATCCAAACATTCTCTCTCAACAAGGCAAAATGCTAACAGGAGTGATGGAATTTTCCCTGAGCCCTGGGAATTGCCCCAGGGACACTTGTTATCTTTTCCTGGCTATATCCACTCAAGCTTTAATTGTTCTTCACACTATCTTTCTCCAGCAGCTGCAAAATTCTGAGGCCACCTACATACTTCACAAAAGCAGCCTAAGTGTTTCTGGACAAGCCTTTACACACGTCCCCACCAGCAGGTTAGAGCATCACCCCACAACATTTGTAGCAGAAATTTTACTTTGTCTGTGTTTTTTGTGCAAGTCCACCACAACCTCCACCAAATCTTCAACAACTTCCCACTCCTACAAGGTGTGATACTCCAAACTATCCTCTGCTGGAGACGTCACCTCCGACAGCACAAACTCCTGTAGGACAAGGGGGGAAGAAAAATCTGCATTTACTTTCAAGAAATAGGAACATCTAAAGTTAAATTATTCTAGTGAGAGGTAGTAAGCCCCAAGCACAAAATAGGCAGGAAATCTCACAATCCAACAAATCCCGCAACCTTTTTCTGAATTTCAACAGACAAACTGTTTTTGTTAGCTCCCATTCCCCTTGCATAAAACAGACTGGGTAGCTCCAAGTGAAAGCACCACCAGAGTAGAAGAGGATTTTTTATGTTTTTCCTCCCTCTGGCTTACACTACTGACAATTTACTTGTAATCACAAGTCGACTTTGCACACAGCTGGAGGTTTTTTTTTTTCCCTCTGCCCTTCTATGTCTTGTGAGCAAGGCAGAGTAGAAACTGATTTCCAATACCCATCCATACACTGACCCTCATACCAGTTTCAGAACCTGAGCAATAAATAAATACAACAGAAACAAACAGAAACACAAGGACATATTAGAACTAGAATAGAAAAGAAAGAAATTCAAAAGAAGAATGAGCTAGAGTTTGAACAGCCTAGAATACAGGAAAAGCTCCCTGCAGCAAACCAATACCTGGAATCAATGCAGACACATAGTGCCTGCTCAGGCCCAGTCAGAGGATCCAGCTCTAGGAATTTTTTAAGGAAGGGGCTAAATGTGGACTCTACAGTCCCTGGTGTTCTTATAGGCTCCAGAGAAATCCTGATGCTGATGGAGAACAGAAGACACTTGATCATGGTCAGCCTTGGGGTTACTCCAGCACCTTTCTAGGAACCCTGAAGCAGTGGAAGTCCAGCTCTTGGCCATTCCTCTGTGCAGAAGCAGCCAGTCTGCATCTACAGCCCTGTTTAGCCCTGTATCCTGTCCCCCTGTGGTGGGTTGGCCCTGGCTGCATGCCAGGAACTCCCCTGAGCCGCTCTATCATTCCCCTCCACAACTGGATGGGGAGAGAAAATACAACAAAGGGTTCATGGGTTAAGGACAGGGAGAGATCCCTCACCGAATACCATCACAGGCAAAGCAGACGCAGCTTGGGGATAATTAACTGAATTTATTACTAACAAAATCAGAGCAGGATAATGAGAAGTAAAATAGATTTTAAAACCACCTTGCCCTCACCCCTCCCTTCTTTCCAAACTCTACCTCCTTCCCCCAAGAGGCGCTGGGAGATGGAGAATGGGGGTTATGGTCAGTCCATCACTCATTGCTCCTGCCACACACAAGGAGAGTCCTTCCCCTGCTCCAGTGTGGGGTCCC
>VYZP01020533.1:0-21211 GCA_013400635.1 Hypocryptadius cinnamomeus
ACAAGAGAAGTAACAATCTCTGTCATGCACAGTTTTTTGTGTGTATGAACCATAGCACAAATCTGAATAATACCACCAGCTGGTGCAAACGTATGGACAATGGCAGGGAGCACTACATTGTTCAGGTTTAGGATTTAGAAGAAAGATTGATGCTGCTTTCATTTTCTCTTTGTCCCCATTTTTCAGATATTTCACAGAACTATGTTCATGCTTCTACAAAACTAATTCCAAGATGTTCAGGAACTCCATTAATGATTTATTTTAGCATCTTAAAGGAGCACAAATGTTGACAATATATTGAATATTAAAATTCCTCAAGCATTTCCTTATTTATATTATTTAAATAGCTATTTTACAAGTTCTGTGTTGTATTCTGATCCTCCTATCTCTTGAGAGCATATTTACCTAAATAAGTTTATTCAGCTTGCCAACTATTTTAAAATTGACTAATTTCATCAATTCTTCATTAATCCATACAACAATTTTCTCCTTGTATTTCTATCTCCCCTGCAATCCATTTATAAGAGCTTTTATCCCTATACTCCCAACTGGGAAAACCTTTAATGAGATGAAAGCTGTAGTAAGAGATTTCCTGTTTTGTATCAATGCCTGCTGGAATGTTCTTTGTTTGATGAGTACAAGGACAGACCTAAAGAACAGCAACCTGAATATGTGGCACTTTTGGGGTTTGCAATTGAATTTTACAAAATCCAGTACCACTTATTAGGCTTGAAGGATGCTGCAGCTTTTGCTCTGAGAAATTTGGAGTCGATACAGAGGATTTTAAACAATAAAGATTGGACATATATTTTCCAAATATTCCTAGTAGAACACTGTAACTCAGTGGTCTTCAAGAGTTACCACTGGCTTTCCTGGTGGTCTCTAGTCATGTCTAGCCCAGCACTACAGCACCACAAAATCAAGTTGAAGAGAGTTTATTTGAGAGGAGTTACCTGCATAAGGGAACTCAGCATTTTTTCTCAGCAAGTCTAGTGATTTGTTCTGCACCACCTTTGCCTTTTGTTACTTATTTTCTTTCATATGTCTTTCTCCATCACCCAGTTTTCTGCATCCTGAAATAACAAACAGTCTAAATGAGTCATAGAGTTAAAAAATTATATGAAAAACGATTACCTAAGGAGGGCATTTCTCTTTGCTTTTTAAATTATGGGAAATAGCTTTTTTGCAGCAGAATAATCTTGATTTTCTAGTAGTGTCTACCTCTCCATGGAGGAATTTGATAGCTCCAACTCCAACAGAGTCAAAACCATCTCTGCTCTGATGGCACCAGTTTTACATCTGAATTCTTATCAGTCATCCTGAAAGCGATCCTGCAATTATCTTATAGAGAACAAACCATTAATACTAACGAAATACTAATTAGAATCACTTCTGTTACACTTGAAAACAGAGGAAACACCCCTGTAGATGGCAAAGAAAATGCCAGCAACTCAATGAAATTTTGTAATCCCTATTTTAAATATTATCTTACCAGAGAAAAGTCAATCTAACACCAGTTACATATTACAAATGAGGATTTGGGGGTTTTTAGGCATAATTTATTTCTTTAACATGAAAAGTTATTATGGTAACAAACCTGCTATATACAGCTCATTTGCACTGAAATCTTCATAGCAGACTGGGCAAATTTCTGTTATTTCTTTTATAAAAAAATACCTTTGTTGAACAATTTTTGCAAGGTATGTACAATAGTAAAAACTTACGACTAGATACACCATATAACTTCCTCCGGACTCTAAATGAAAATTGAAACTGTGATAGGAAAATAACATTTTGAAAAACTACCTTTTCCCCTCTCTTTCTGGAGCATTGACTATTCAAAAGCCGAAAAAGGCCATTTTCAGTAATTAAACTAGAAAATATATTGTGTCTAGTACGACCTACTCTATACACTAAAAAAATCAATAATATTAAGAAGCACCATCAATCTCATTATTGATTATTTTCTATTTCTTTAATAGCTCTATAAAGTGCACAGTGAAATTTTTTCTTTAAATCACATTCAGCATACTTTGGTCATAGGATTCCCTCTTTATTTTATCTGAGACACATGGTTAGTATTTCACCTATATTTTAGTAGTTATAAATAGAGGCAAACAGGGGTGCCTAGAGATTTAACCTCAATGCTATTAGAATACATTCTTATTAGTGAATGGTAGCAGTTATGTTCTTTCTAGAGGTATGAGCCTGCATGTTTTATGCCTGACCTAATTTAGTAGTATTCCATGAAATTAATCTTAAAAAGAGGAAACCATTTTTTGTAAATTTGCTGCTCATGTTAGAAATCTCAAGAGTTCTCATTAACAGAAAACTACATTCATGTGATCAAGGAAGCTTTTGTCATCCTGCAGATGAAATAAGCCTGTGTGGAGTCATGAACTAAATTGAAACAATTTGAAAAAACAGCTAAAACAAAAGGAGGCTTTCTTCTGATGACCTTACTAAAAGGAAAAAGGAATATCACTATGAAAACCAAGTATTCATGTGAATGGATAGTTTCCATGAACAAAAAGCAGCTAACAAGAAAGTCCAGACCTGGCATTGAATACATCCATAGTGCCTGAAGCAGAATTTGTCCCCTTGCTGCATGGTCTTTGTTTGACACACAGGCAAATGGCTCTTACAGCAGTCACTTGAATGCTCCCAGATGCAACAAAGTCCTCTTAATTTGTACACAAATGGAAGCCTACTTTTTCTACTATTTTCTACTACTTTTCTACTATTAAAAGCAGGTTGGCATATCATCAGGTGTTGTAGAGTCCAGTTGGCTTTCTGAAATGCTTAGAAGTTAATTACTATTAGTAATATATAATATAGAAATATACCTAATTGTGTATGTTTTTATGTATCTATCTTCGAAAATATGTGATTTTTAACGTCTACACATTGTTTATCTATAAAAAAGGGATGAGACAGACTTCTGCACAAGGATAGCTCATTCTCCATATTTATGGTTGGCATAGAAAGCTGTAACTGTGTCTTTTTGATCAAGGCCATTGAGAAAAAAGTCACTGAGGCTGTCAACTGCTGGTGAGGTCTGCTACTCGCACATTTCAAGTCAAAAGAAGGGCAGAGAGAGGGAGAGGAGATGGTTTTGTGGCTTGTTGGTTTTAACTTTGTGTTATTTCAAGAAAGTAAACCCTTCCAACTATATCCCAAGTTATCCTCGATAGCAAAAAGTAGATTTAAATCGTACATCAAACCTCAAAAAAGTTTTTATCTTCTCAAAAAAGTCATGATTTTATATAATGAAGAAAAAGCAATCAATTCACTTTCAATCACCTTATTTGCACAAGGAATATATTAGTTATTGTCTCCCTTATGAGCACTTGGTGGAAAATATGTCCAGTGCATTGTGAGTCAGTGGTAGAACTGCTGCCTTCCCAGCAGGCTTCGCACCAATTTATTCTCCCATAAGTTAAGCATTCCTTCAGTATGTGTACTTTACTAATGTGTTAAACCTGTGCTTTTCCCAAAAAGCTGTATATTGGCATCAGCCATTGAATTCTTCCACTTTTCCAGATCATTCCATGCATTTACTCTTGTATGAGACTCAAGACAAATCCTTTGGTAGCTTTTAAGGATAAACATCTGTAGTCCGCATTTAAAAAGGACTGTAGAATCCAACGTCATATTTGATTCATCTTAGTATTTCTGAAATTGGAAGCACTCTGGCATGCCCATTGTGTTTAACATCCCTGTTTAAATTATGAATTTGTAAATATTTCATTATTGCTTATGATTACTTCTAATAACAAAAACCACCCCAGGGCTGCAGGGAGCACTAGCGATGGTTCGGGAACTGGGGCTCTTCCCTGGCTCCAAGCCCACCTGAGGTCCTTGCTCAGCCAGGACATGAAGTTCTCACCACTGCTTGCTCCTAAACACAAAAAAACCCCCAATGGCCTATCTACTTCACACAAAAGATGCAGCTGCTCTAACAGATGGTCACCTATATAAAGTATAAAGGTTAGAAGAAAAAAATCCAAAATAATGATGTTGGTTGCAAAAGATACTACTCACATCAGGAGAACTGGAACTGCTTTGTAAAGGCAGTCTGAGTTTCTGAATGATAATCAGAAATACCAGGAGAAGTCAAGGTAAATGGCTACTTAATGTTAAGTACAGCAAAATTAGAATCTGTGCATTTAAGAATTTTATTCTTAGATAACATCAATGCTAGTCTAGCCTCTAGACAATGATGTAGCCAATTTACATTCATCTAACAAGGATGTCACTAAGTACAACTTTTTATCCCTGAAGATAGGAAATAGTATCTGTGTGTGCCTTATGATGCCAGAAAATACCAATAATAGAATTAAGTTGACTTAATGAATTTTTGGTGCTATCTATAGTTTAGTTTTTTAAGGTCTTCTATTTCACATTCAGCATGTCACCTAAGACTAACAGGTTGGCACAGAGGAGTTAAACTTTTTTGAGACAAGATTCCAGCTATTTGGATTTGCAACAGTTTCCCAGTGGTTATTCTCAGGT
The DNA here is from genome assembly GCA_013400635.1 of Hypocryptadius cinnamomeus. Taxonomy (NCBI): domain Eukaryota; kingdom Metazoa; phylum Chordata; class Aves; order Passeriformes; family Zosteropidae; genus Hypocryptadius; species Hypocryptadius cinnamomeus. The sequence goes on from VYZP01020533.1 coordinate 4,516, forward strand.
GTTGCTTCCTGGCATAATTCTCCTTTCTGTTTATGTAGAGCAGGACTTTTTTCTTTTTGCAGAATGGGGCTTTTTCCTTTTAGCATGTTCTGAAGCTTATTTCAATGATGAGTGAGTAAGCTCCTCCTTTGAGAGGAACTAAAGACTTGCTTTAGACAATACCCCTGAAGTCACTTGCTGAACACCTCTGTAAATAAGAATTGTCCATGCATTGTGTGAGCCTCATTTGTTATGGGTACCAAGAGCAGAGAAAAAAAAATTATATAGATCAGGCCAGCTCAGGTCCAACAAGGTGATGGCAGCTTTGGAATCCTCCAGAACGTGGCTTCTAGACAAGCCAAACAAGACAAAACTTAGGTGGTAGTGAGCTGAACTGAAGCCAGTTTTGGCTTGCCTGCCATGCCCTGCTGCCACACTTGTGGTTCCAAAGTGTCTCTCTGGGTCAGGCAGACCCAGCTGCAGCTCCTGAACTGGCTCCACGTGTTTGCAGAGTGTCCACGCTGAGCACTCCTGGCAGACAGACACAGGTGGCACACCAAGCTTCAGCAGTGGAGCTAAATTCTTCCTCAGTCTGGGAAAGAGAGCTTCTTCCAGTCTGGTTTTGTGACAGAGTCTTGACTTGATTTTAATGCTTCAGAATTTTTTATTTAGCCTTACTGGAAATCCTAGTAATATTATTCTATTCTACAATACTGAACAAACTTGAATGTGCAAACCCTGTCAGTTCCACAATGAGATCATTAGTGCACAATAAACATCAAGAACTTTTCCCAAAAGTTTCCATAGAAGTAAATTTAATAATACAGACAATTGTGACTTTCTTTGAAAAACAGATTTATCTTTGAAAATGATACTGTACTACTTATTGGCTCTGTGCTGCTGAGAAGCACTTTAGACAAATGTTCTCTACTATTCTTCTTTCTTTAGATTGACATGGGCTTTACAGAAACATTTATTTTACCAGACTGATATGAAAGTCTGAAATGCTCTGTGATTTGCTTATACAGCATTTAAGTTCCTGGTGAATGCTCATGCTTGAAAATTTTATTTTTTTCTTTGCCTGCATTAGAAAGATTTGGTATTTGTTTTATGTGTGAAAAATACTTGGCTACATCACCACCTTCACACCTGTGTTTCTTAAAGATAGACTTGGAGTCCCTATGTTTTGGTTTGTTTATTTTGAGAGACAAGATGTTTGATCTTTAAATGGGGGGTTGACTGCAGGTTACTGAAAGCTCTGTATGGGCACTATGGAAAAAATATGTCCCACATGCTTTAAAAAAATTACCACATTCCATATGCCTAGTTTAGATTCATATTCAGTTCTTCATCTTTTCACTTCTTCATTCTTCCTGCATTAAAGATCTGACGGTTTCATTCCAACTTGTTTTTTTAAATAATCTGATAACTTTAGCATCAATTGCAAACATGCATTTCTTGTCTTGTGCACTAATTTGAATTCACCTTTTTATCTCTTCATTCATGCTTTCCTCTTCAGAAAATGTCATCAAGTATTAAAAAAATTAAAATTTATATCAAATACACATATCCTATTTTTATAAATGTGTATCTATTAATTAACAGTAGTAATTAACAGGTAGCTATTCTAGCCTGTAAAACTTGTTCATACTATTAATTGTCCAGGTGCTACAGAAATCAGTGTGGAAACTCACATAAATGAGCTAGGATTTCACTGTTAACTTGTTCTAAAAGAAAAATGCCAGGTTTCTGTACAGTGCAGTGTCCAAAGATTAATATGCCAAACCTCTGGAAGAAAAACTCATTGCCAGTTTATATGGAGCAAGATTGAGACAAGGGGTTTCATAGAACAAACCAGATTTTGCACACTTTCTCTCAAAAGTGAGCTCAGTGTTTATGTAGACTGAATTTTACTGGTTCCAAATGCCTGCAGGCTGTCCTGATGAGCCTTGTCAAGTCCAGACTTACAGGTTTCATTGGTCTCCTTAGGTCAGAGACATTATGTAAAGCTGAGAAGGAAATGAAAGTAGACAGGAACCCTCTTACAAATTACCTTGGAACATCTGCAGAAATTGCTAATAGGCTGCTGAGCCATTGTCTCAGCACAGATGCTTTGCCTTCTTCCTCAGCCATGGTCCCCCACCTAGATCTTCACTGGACCACCATAGTAAATGGCCATGGCCCTGTGCACCACCTGCTTGAAATGTGATTGGACAGAATTAGCATGGGATTAAGAAAAATAAATCTAGTTCTTATAAGTTCCTTTGAAATACTTTCTCCCACAAGGATCAGTACTTTGTAGCCAAGTAGAATATCTCAATAAATTGTGAGAGCTAATTTATAGCTTTAAAATATAAAAATATGCTTTTGTATTATTCTGATTTTACATAATTGAGCACAGCCTGTTCTGGCAGAAAAGAACAGCTGTCTGAAGTAACTTCTTGTTACATCTCCAATGGCACATATTTTTCTATCTAGTTACAGATAATTATATGCAATTACAACATTTTAATAATCTTTGTGAAACAGCTAATTTAGTTGTCTCTTTTTTTGTCTTTTTTTTTTTGTCTTTTAATTCTCTTCCTTCATATTCTGAAGAGTAATATGAAATGCAGAATGGATTGGAGAAGGATTTCACAACAATTTTTAATAATCTTAAATGTGGACCATCTACAAATCCCATCTTTATTGCTACAAATTTTGTCCAGGCATTAGAACACTGTATTGAGTACAGCTCTCCTGTACTTCGTAAAGAGTTTTCAAACTTTTCTGTTTGAAAAAATCCAACCAAATGGAGTCAATGCACGGTCCAGCTAAATTGACTGTTAATTTAAAACTCCAAAGAGCCAAAGGTCCCCTCTAACTCTTCTCAGGATTTTCCTTTCTGAACTGCCAGTGGAGCAAGTCCTTGCCCCTAAGTTGCTGCATGTGCTGTACTGCACCAAAAAGAGGCCAGTGCCAAAACTGCAAGGTGACTGCAGATTTTCTGCCTGTCATGCACTTCAGTCTGTGCACAGGTACTAAAATCCTTCTACACTGCAAGTGTGTGTGGTCTTTTGACAAGTAGGCACAACAGAGTATAAAAAATTTGCTTCATACAAAAAAAAAGAGTAATTTATTTGTAAATTTTTATAATATCTTAATTAGACTAGTTAATTAATACTTCTGGAGCATGTGAATTCTGCCTTTCTCAAAGAGAGGAAATTAAAGAACTGGAGATCTCTGAAAATCTTGGCCATTACTCAAATTACTTTAATTCCTATGAGATTTCTTCTTGAAACACAGAATTACCCCCCCCCCACCCCGCCGAAAACCTGCAGTGAGTCCCATAAGGTAGGTACACAGAATCATCCAAAAATGAACTAGCTTTGATTTTTCAGTGCCCAGCAACCAGAAAGAGAATCAAGGTTAAATGGAGATACAAATATTGTACAGTTCTTATTATCAGGGTATTTCACTAAAGCCAGACAGTTTTGTAATATTATGTAACATTCTTGCACTTCCAAATAATGGGATGTGTATCATCTTTGAGTGTTTAATTTTGGTAAAGGTTTGCTAATCTATGGACAAACACATGCAGGTTAGTGTTCACTAGAGCTGGTAAAACAAAACTTCTGGACACAGGCTATGGAACAGACAAAAAGACAGTTCTGGGATTTCTGCAACTGTGTGTTTATATAGTGTGTGAGGAAGGAAGTAGTAAATAAGGAAGCTTGTTTCAAGTAGGGGCTTTATGAACAATTTTGTACATTTCCAGCATTTTAAAGGCAACTGCAATATAGAGACAAGAATAAACGTAGGGTTGTAGAAGGACATTACCTGTTTCATCTACTGACTGCCATTTGAAAAATGCAGATTTCTGCTGTTCTTTCAGTACCTGGGAGAGTGTTTTCTTGCTAACAGTAGACTTTTAAGTTTCAGTGCCAAAAAACTTTAGTAGATTATCAGCCTTTGCTACAAACACCACTCAAGCAAACCAACTTTCCATTTGTAGTTTAAATTACCCAGCAAACATAGTGGAAAATGAAAACAACATAGCCTTGTAACACACCCAAAAGGCTTCTTAGGTGGACTTCATACACCTTTTAAAGGCATGACAAATGAATGACTATCCTTGTATAATCAAGCATTTATAAGAAAACTTTCTGAAAGAAATCGTTTAGTAAAAAATGAAAATATTGCACAAGTCAGCTGTGAAGAATTCAAAAGGGTTTCTGTGTATGTAAGCACAATGCCTTATTTTTCATACTGTCATATGCCATAAATTTAAGTGCTCAATATTGGACCAGCCAGGTGTCAAAAATGAGTAGTGAACCTGCTAGAAGAGATGTTTTCCATTTCTAAAGCATCATCCTGGTCCGTGACAGAACTGTTTGGCTTTGTCACATATACTGACACTACTAGCAGAGATAAAATACTATCTCTCTTTAAATAACTATCTTTAGACCAAATCTGTTCACTTCAAGTGAGTTCAGTATGATAAATACTTTGATTTCTAAAATGATAAATGATAAAATTTCTAAAATGATAAAAATCATCTAAACACTTAGTACTATTAAGTTATTTTTTGAGAGTAAACTTCTGACAAAGGGTTTGCTTTATAATTTAAGCCTAATGCAAGCACGGTGTGCAGTAGGTTTTTCTCTTTCTCAATGGTACTTGACCTTTACTTCACTGAATGGGTACCTTAATCTATTAGGCACTGTATGCTGTTTCCTGTGGGAATTTGAGTTCTCAGTCAGATTTGATTGCTTTCCATTATGGTTTAAGGTGTTAGGAGACTCAACAAGACTGTTCCACTGTCAGAACACTGACCTAAAAAGAGCTCATGAGTGACTGGTCACTCTTTAGCAGTCTGCTGTATGATGTAGCTTTTCCTATGATCTGTGGATTATGTGATCAATTTGCACCACAAATTTGAATCACATTCCAGTTATTTGTTTCTTCTGTTGTGTTTCTCCCTGCTGGCCAGCCTGTCCTGATGCCAGCATGAGACTCTCATAAAAAGGTCAGCATTGCTAGGTGAGTCATCTGCCATTACACAGAGAAAAATTTAATTGATCAGTCATCCACGTCAAATGCTTTTCATGATTTTAATAGACCTCAGTAAGGTTGCTGATTGAGAATAGGTTGCCTCAGGATTGTTCTCTGGAGTGAACTTGTTAAAATATTTACAGGATGAACTTCTCAAATCTCCTTTGACATGTATTCAGTTTTTTAATTAATTCATTTAGAATATGCCTGCATAATTTGGTCATATGTTAGCACTGAGTCGTTGTGATTTCCCTCCTCTGCTTTACCACTAAAACAATAACATAAAAAAACTGTATCATTGATCCAAAGTCATCCATCTCTGTGTCTTTTGTAGCCTTGCAATGAGTAGGCAGTTTTGCTGCTTTCATTGCAAAAAGCCACATTGTGATCAGGAAGCCTTTGGAAATTCTTCTGAACTCCAAGTTCAGAAAATGTGTTTTAAACCCTGCATGTTGCATTTGAACCAAAGATAAATCAGTGCATAATAGAGGAAAACACTACTACTAGGATACTCAAGTTTGCCATGGTTGTGGTTCCTTCTTTCATGACCTCAGTGTTCACTTAAGGTACCAGCTGTATGTTAATATGAAAGAAGTATTATACTGACTGTAACAAAATTAAAATCACAAGAGCATTTTTCTATACATCTTGACAGATATTTTAAAACTCTAGCAGAGGTCTACCACTGATTTGTCTGAATAAAAAGATTTCCATCACCCTTACAACGTTTTCTCATCTTCCATTATGATGCTTTCCACAGTGAGCTGGCAAGATAAAGGTATAATTATGCAAACATGAGTAACTGTAGAGTTCTCTTTAAACAGTAAGTTATCTTCATAACAAAAAGGATTCAAAATCTGTTTCCAAATGCATATCACTCCTGGGGAAGGTTATATTTCCCTAATTACTCTCAACAGCTCCATCTCAGGATTCTCAGCACATAAAATAGTTTTTATTTGGAGAATACCTATGAAAAGCCAGCTGCTGCTCTACAAATGCTGCATATTGCCAGATTATATAAATTTAGCTCTTAAAGTCCTGATGCCTAGAGAAATAAATGGGTTCTATGTCTTCAAAATCTCAGACAAGGGTTTAGTGATAGTCATTTGTTTTAATAGTCTGTTGTGAGGTCTTTATGTTCTGTACACTTCAGTGATTTCTTACGAGTTTCATCCAGCACTGATGCAAATAGTCCAGCCCTGGGATGAGGAGGGAAAGGCACAAATGCACCAGCACAGAGCCTGCTCGTGTCTGGCAGCAATTGAGCAGTGACAGCATGAGGCAGACAGTCCTGGGGGTGACTCAGAGGCCCATGGTGCACACAGGGGGTGCTTTGGGGCCCCACTGCTCTCTTCAGCAGTGCACAAGTACAATGTCCTTCCTCAGCCTGAGCTCACCTTCTGATTTATTGAACTGTAGTTATTTATTCTGCCCAACAAAATAATAAATTGTTTTTTTATGTTGTGCTGCAAATAAAGCCACTGAAAGAGCTGAGTGGCCATTTCAAATTATTTCTCTGAAAAATGTGCTACAGGCTCCATCCTTAGCAGATATTACTATATTCTTGCTAAAGAAAGAAAACATAAAAAGGACAGAATACTGTGTTAATGTTTGCATCTGTCCTAGCTAGCAAAGCTACTATCCAGAAGCCAGTACATCTACCATGAATAGTGTTAGAATCATAAACAGTGATTAGTAAGAGTATGCAAATACAAAACATTTGTATTGTGAAAGTCAGCCATATTGCTTACATGCCTGCAGGGATTACTTTGGTTCAGTTGAAATGCTGATCATGAAATAGACAATTAAAAAGTTCAAGTTATTGATTATATTGATACAAAAGGAAAGTTAGAAGCTTAATGTCGCATTTCTGGGATCTTCTGGAGTGTGTATTTGAGTAAGTGACAATGCTGACTCAGCTTGCAAATCTTGACTTTTGTCCTTTTTAAAAATAATCTGCTTTTACAGGCTACCTGCCCACTTCTAGGTTTCCTCTTTGGTCTCACTCCCATCTTCTCATCACAGTTGCACAGCTCTTGCCTGCAAAGTATGAGCAGTCTGCTTAGGAAACACACCCCAACACCTCCAAGTTTCATTCTTAACTTCCTTGCTGAGTTATTAATTCTATTCTCTAGGCACTTGTTTTTCCTCTGTCTTTTAATGATCTCTTGCCACCCTCTCCTGTTACTCTCCTTCCTTCAGAGTGCATGTGTGTACACACAGACACACACAGATACACACACAAATATTAAATATTTCCTGCAGCTGTCACCCTCCTGGGCACTCCCACCCTCCATCCCTCTGGTGTCAGGTTTATGTCTCAGGATCCTCGTTCAATCTTTATTGTTTTCTGTTTCTACTTATGAAGGAAAGATGCTCTGCTTCTCTACTATGAATGAAACACTTACTAAAGATAAATTGAAAATAATATAATTTTCTTTTTTTTACTTTTATTTCCATGTGTTTTGATTTGCATTGTGCAGAATTCAGCTGATAATAGGACATAACTCAGAATGAACGAATTTCCAGTGATGTCAATTTATATTTGATCATTTTTCTATTCTTTCCAGTAATCTATTCCCTATTTCAAAAGCTCAGAAGGCTGAATACACATTGGCTTTTTTACCAAAACTCATGAGAGGCTCACAAAAGTCAGCAACAATGAGCAAGTAGGAGGAGAGAGAGCACAGCAAACAATGAAAACTGAAAATGAATTTATTTGAATTCACTATTACAGGAAGTGACACAGATGAGGATCCCACAGATGAGGGTTGAGTGCCACGTGAGTACAATGGAAAATCACTGAGCTTTCTTTTTGTTTCATGGTGCAAAACATACTTGTTACAGTATGGTGTGCAATTTTTTTTTTTTATTATGGCTAGATTTCTTCCTTAGTGTGTTCTACTTTTTACTCAGGTATTCTATTCCAATTCTGCTTGACAAAGGCACAACAGGGATGCCTTGACAAAATCCTAGATTAGTGCAAAAACTGAATACGTACTAAAAAACCTGCTTAGAGTAGTGCCCATAAAATGAATGGAAAGTTATTTTTTAAAATACATATTAAAAACATTCTCCTATTTCTAAAAACCCTGCTTTCATTGTTACCATTTGAGGTACACAGTTAGAGCACCTGGAACCAATCAGTCCATTGAAGCTCATTCTTTCATATGTATTATTAATAAGAAAAGGATTCTTACAGTAGATTAAAGGTACAGGAAGAACTTTCACTATCTCCCTGCATTCTCTGGATGCTCATTGATGTTTTCAGGAAGAAAAAAAGGTAGACTGAATTAAAATATGCCATGTTTCACTCTTCAGATTATAACTGGAATTAAAAGGTATAGAAATGTTTCCTTTACATGAATCAGGTGATAGGTTTGGTAAGAGTAGAGTAAAAGAGTGCCATTTTAATGTCATTAATACAGAGAGTTGGGTTGTTACATACCCAAAGAGGATATGGCATTTTACTGCAGATCTGGAGTGGTACTAAAGAGTTTTGAATAGTACCATGCTGCTTTGGCCAGAAAATTCAAAGCTGAAAGGGAGCATCAAAACGTCATGTGTGTTTTTAGAAATTAATGCCAAGAAATCCATGAGCTTCTTCCATGCCTCCTCTGAGAGGAATATCATTGGGGTGTGCATAACACAAGTAGCTGTCTTCCCTACTCATTGTAACACAGCCTGACTTTCACCTAGGATCACTGACCTGTAGTAAATTCGTGATGGATGGGATGATTCTGGAAGAGCATAAAAGTAAATCAAGAATAAACTCTAGAGAGTGATATATTTATATAAGTCTTCTAGATTTTAATGTAGAACCTTCCTTGGCAAAATATCTGTGAATACAGTCAAGAAAAAGATATTGAATTACCAGAATACCTCATGAGCAAACTAAGGAACTGGCTGCTTTATTTAGGTATTTAAATGTTGGTTTAGATAATGGAAGCCTCTATTTCCTCCCTTTACCTTCTTTGTCCAGGATATATAGGTGTATAGTTAGCATACAGACTTCGAGAATAAAAAAGTCAGGTTTGTATCAGGAAAAATTGATAAAGACAGGTGTGAATGACAAGACCAATTGCCCAGGGGGAAAGTAGTAACTTTTTTTGTAGCTGATAATGACTTGGATACGAAACATCCTCTGTCTGACCTTATCTGCTAACTGCAAGTCATTCCCACTGCAAACAAGCATTTGCCCTGTCAGATTGTCAATACCATCTATCTCATTTTATTAGAAATTACCCCTTTTTTTTCACTGTGCTGGCTTTGCTTGGGACTTTCTCACCTCAGTGTAAGAATGTAGCTGAATGCCATCTTCCATGGCTCTGACACTACACCTCAGCACGCCTGAGGTGGGGGCTGATGAAGGAAATGACATAATAGATGTTGACTGTCTCCCTTCCCTACATAAATAATGTCAGGAAAGTTGTTGTGGCAGTGCTTTTGGCCTTAGATTATCTAATGGTAGAAAGGTACTGGTTTTTCTTCTTGTTGTTAGCATGCAAGTAATTCCTTTTACATGGAAATTAGAATAAAGCAAATGCAGTATCAGGAGAGAGCATGTGCAATACAGCTTTCCTCATTTCTGTGCACCAATATTACCATTTGGGGAAGAATAAAGTGTGATTATTTTTCTTAAAGGCATTACATTATTTATTTCTTCATCCAGATGACAAGGCAAAACAAACTAGTTTCACTTTTCCCATAGGCTTTCAAACCAGAAAACTGTCTGTCTTCCTGGTAGATTTTCCATTTTCTAATGTAGGCAAATAACTTCGTAGAAAGCTAGAGAATGAAGGAGTCCTTATTCTCAGAAGCAACCTAGATCCAGTCACAGCTTCAGCTTGGTGTCCTGAATTTACCCAAATGCACCAACAGCATTACATGATGTTTGCAGAGGTGCTGGAACATCATTTGTTCCCAACAGCGAGTTCATTTGTCCCAACAATTAGCTACCACAACTGAAATTCAAAGACTTTCAGTGTCAAACATGGCTTTGAAATGGGAGTATTTGCTGATGCATTTAGCAGACAGGCTGGTGACTGGCCGAGGACAGGAGCCTGTGCTGCTCTGCAGGGCAGGGCTGGTCACTCAGCCAAAGCTGCAGGAGTCCTGCTCCATCCTGGGAGCAAGGCACAGCCACACCGCTCCTGCTTGGCTGGAAAAAGGGCCACTGCTGGATTATCTCAGCCACTAAAGATGCCTTCCTGAGAGGGACCACAAAAAACGCTGTGCTTTATTCCCAGTGACTGTAAAAACCCTACCCAGGAGAGAAAAATAACTCCTACTGCCAGACAAGCAAAAACAGCTGGGAAAATGGTTGTCTTGACTTTCAGGTTCTTTCTGATATTTCTGTATTTTCCCTTACTGAAAAATCCCAAATAGCCCTGTTCCACACACTGGGCAGAATTTTTAGCAGTTATCATCCTGTAAATGCTTCTTAGAAACGTAAGCTTCAATATATTTCTAGTTATTGAATAAGATGCTACAAAATTTATCAGTATATAATGTCCTTCTTGATGTTCTGGTGTATACCAGGAAAATGTAACTGTCAGAAATAATATGAATATAATTCCAATCCTTTTCATTTAGTGAATTGGCTCAAATTTGACACACAGATCTGAGATTACTTGTGGGTCTTATTTGATGATGGTTTCTTTGAATTTCATCTTCGTTTGGGGATATTTTATTTCTCATTTTTGCTCAAGTACATTTGTCCATATGACTTATCTTCAAGATAGGGAGATGATAATTCTTTCCCATTGTAAATATGCCCCATAACTTTTTAAAGTTGTAGGACTACTAGTATTATTCCCATCTAGAAATGTATGAGCATGCAAGCAGCTCAGTTTAAAACAAACCAAACAACCCCCCCCCAAATTCAAGCATGTTTGTAATTAGGATAATCATGAACAAAATACAATTTTTCCTTCCTATATCACATACCTTTTTTTGAGCTAAAACATGTATTAGTGAACATGAGCTATCTAACAAGACAATGTGTTAGAATTCCATATGGATATTTTTCTGGTTTTGTGAGACTTTGATTACATTCCATCCACATTCCATCCAGATTCATCTTAAAAATGTGGTGGTTGATTACAGAGGTGGGTTAAACTGACAGGGTCTGAATAGGTATTTCCTCAGAGATCTGCACAGGCTTCTCTGAAGATGAGCATAGGATTAGGAGATAACACAATTCCCTGTACATTCAATACAGAGCAAATGGACAACTGACCATATTGTGTCAATCAATGAACATCCCAAAATCTTTTTAAGGATATTTATATGATAAAGTTGTTAGACTCCATTGATTCCATGAAGAGCTGAATACTTCAGTTTGTACCAAGAGCAAGCTGTAGGAATCTCTTTGAGGTAAAGAGCTCTAGAGGCCACTGGAAAAGATCAGAAAGAAGGGGAATGCATTGAATGGTTAATATCCTGAAAGTTAACAGCAGCCTATTTTGAGGCCAAAACCGTAACGCACTAGACTACAGATGTCACTGGCAGCAATAGAAGGTGACACAGAGAATTCCAGGAGGTTTAATTTGATACAACCACAACACTAGGAAAGTTTCAATACAGCTTTGATACACAAGGGAAGGTAGAAAAGGCGTTTGTACGATCTGGCAGCTTATGCAGACTTCAGATGCAAAGCATGCAGACCCCTGTTCCTCCATGACTGGACTGGCCATACTTCTCTGCCGTCTCCTGAATGAGAGTGCATCAAAATATTTGAAGGGAAAGGTGTAAAAACTAATGAAGATTGAGCTGGATTTTATTAGTTCATTACAGTTTGAAATTCCAAACTAAACCACAGCTGGGTACAGACTGACAAAAACAACATTATTTAGGTGCACTATGATATACCTTAATGCAATAAAATCTTATTCAACAGAGTAGCCAGTCTTGTGATGTTTAACTCGGGAACAGGAATTTCAGAGAGTGAGAGTAAAGTTACAGTAGAAGTATACAAAATTCCAAACATGATTTTAGTTTTTAAGGACTGATATAATAAATCTTTTCATCCTTAATAATTTTAAATAACTTTATTTGTTAATCCAAATAAAAAAAAATTAATGTTTATAAAAATTAAAAAGAGATTTGTTTCTAGTACCACAATTTTCATTGCTTTTAATATTAATTTGGTTTTCGTTTTTATCTTTATTTTTAAGAAAGGTGACAAAATTTGCTGTATTTAAAAAATGAATGCTCATAAGAAATGCTTTAGCTGGAGGAGAAGCTTTATTGATTTTTAGGGGTGGGATTTGGGAATTGAATTTTTCTGGAGCATAACATTTTATTTACTGGTGGTTGATAAACTGCAGTGTCACCTGCCAGCTGGCTTCAGTTAAAGAAAGCTGACTGATAGCCCAGGACATACATCTGAAAAACAAAATTATAAAAATGGTAGAAACTTCTTTCCCCCCACTACAATTAGTCATGCTAAGTATTCCTTTGGCTTGAACAGGATCATTCTTATTATTTATTGCCTGCATTATTCTAACTGTTATAGGTACCAATTGCCATTAAAATTTCTGTCTACTAGGCTTTTAACATTCTGTGCAAAAAATTGGTTTGGACACACTATACAGTCCCTGAATGCATAGCATCATACAGTGGGGTTTAGACATTTATCCAGGTGTCACTGCTATTTCTTACCCTTTGTATGAAGATGCCTGTGTTAGACAAAGTACTCCAGTGTTCAGGAGTAAATAAAAAAAATTACATTAAAATAATTTCATGTTAAATGCAGAGGTAGAAAGCAGTAGCTTTTCCCCAGTGGGTTTTTGGTTTGGTTGGGGTTTTTTTAGTTTCTTTTGGTTTGGTTTTGCTTGTTGTTTTTTTTTTGTTTGTGGGTTTTTTGAAGTTTCCAAAATTGCCTCATGACTAATTCCTTCTGTTTTCTATACACTACAACTAACAAAGTAAGAGTCACATAACCCCATGGCTGTTTCTCCATTGCTCTGCCTTACTGTTTGTCTGGACCTTGAACCTTGCCTTAACCTTGAACCTTGCCTTAACCTTGAACCTTGCCTTAGCCTTGCTGTGGTCTGCACACAACTGCCTTTCACACCTATTAATCCTGTTTCTTGACCTGTGGTTTGAAACAGGTCCTTCTGTCAAAGGAACATGCCCTTCTCAAAGGGTCAGAACCCCAACTCCACCTGCCAAGTTTTCTACTTGAGTTAATAATAAAGGATTGGCAGCAAGGCCAAGGAGGTCTGTACTTTCATAGCAGTATTTCATTCCCATCTTTTCTGTCATCAGATGTCTAACAAAGAATGTAAGTGGCAGACAGTAATCTTAATTTTAATTAGTATTAACAGTGATTTATAATTTCAAATATATGTAATTTTCTGGACCACCAGTTTTGGTGAAAAACAATGCTTAATTAAACTGCTGTTATCAGAAAGGTGTATCTTTATCAGATACACTTTTTTTATAATTTCAGGGGGCTATGAATCCAAACAAATTCATGAAGACTACAAAATATATATGTAGTACAATTGTTATGTTTTGTTTTGAACATCTAGAATATATCAGATTAGACCACAGAAAATCCTTGTAATGTTTGGGGAAAATGAGCCAGACATATGGGCACAAATCATACATTACTGAAAAATGCTTATGAGAAATTTGTGACTTCAGAGGCCTCTCTTTTGAATACAAGCTCTCATTATTCCATGCCAACTTTCTGTCCTAGGAAAGGGAAACAACGATCTGTTATTTCCCTTTAGGATTTTTAATGCAGGTATAGAAGAGATCCCCTATACAGCACTAGTGAAAGATCCTTGTACAGCCTCACATTCTATTGGTGAACAAAACTCCCCTTCCTATTCATGGAAGTCTCCTTCATCAAAGAATGAATAATTGTGGCATACCATCCTGACCCCATATCTTATGGTACCAAACACAACAGCTGGAGAGTGGGAAAGTGCAAATGAGTCTGCTGTTTCGTGGATGCTGTCAATCTGAGTGGTGCCACACTTCAGAAAAGCAGACAAGGAGCTCTTAGTTGTTTACTTCCTTCATTCATCATCAAGGAAATGCTGATTTCAAGTTTTCTCAAGATTAGCTGGCAGTTAAAAAACCCCCAACAACAAACAACAGAACCAAGTCTGCACTAAACAAGCATAACCCACATGGAGCCTCTGAGGCCTGTTCAGCATCTCCAGAATCTGCAAGAGTAACCAATGATGTAGCTCCTCGGTGGGTCTTAATTGCCTTTTAAAAGCATCTGCTAAATTAAGCCAATGTTACTGATTTAGGTACCTTTATCAGTTTAAAAAAGGACAAAGCCAATCAGAGTTCTCAGCTTCATTCCTAGGGGAATGCAGAATCAAGAATCATTGAGGTTGGAAGGTCCACCTAGTGAAAGCCCCCTTCCAAAGCAGGATCACGTAGAGCAGGTTACACAGGATCACATCCATGGAGGTTTTGAGCATCTCCAGAGAAGGAGACACCTACCAAAGGACACAGTCATAACAAAGCTCACTTGCAGTGCAACTCCTGCAACTTTATTTACATTTAGAAGTTGCATTAAGGAGATCGTGGCAATGTAACTTAATTCATGCCTAACTCACAGTCCTTAGAGCTGGAAACAGGGGTCTACCAAGGTTTAAAACTTGATGCCACAATGCAGCCAGCTAAAGGGAATTGCTTCTTGGTCAGTCTCTGCCAAGTATAATAGTCATTGAAAGACTTTCCTACATAGGACTGTGGCCTTCTTACACAGAAAGAGCAGCTGGTCTGTGCATAGGGAGGAACAGGCAGGAACTGCCTGGGCAGACTGACAATAGTCACATTTAACACAATTCACCTTAAATTACTCTTCATTGACTCAAATGCAGCTGCCTGCTTTGTCCAACCTCACCTCCATCTTCAGGCAGCTGGAGACAACCTGGTCTCTCTTGCACAATCCAACCATTTGGCAGGATTATCTAATTTATATGTACTACACTGTAGAAGCATCTTTTCTTTCAGAAAATAGAGCTAAGGTGGGGGGACAAAGGGAATTTAATGAGTCAAAGCTATTGTTTGAAATCTAAAATTTCTTGCTGAGCAGCAGTAGTGGAGTCTTTATTAGGAGGAACAGGATTGTTAGACCTTGGCTGTGATTCACTGTACCTTCTATTTTGTCTCACTGCTCTAGGTTATTTTCTTTTTCTTAAAACTTGAATAACCAATTTACAGCCATCCCAGAGCTGGGTGGAAATGCTGGGATAAACACTGTAGTGAAAATTAAGGGTGTAATGGCAGAATCAGATGATTCACTATTGTTCAGAATCTCTGGATCACTTCTGCACAGCAAAGCCAAACTTTTTAATGTACATGTGAGGACATATAGTACCAAAATTAAAATGTAGAGGTTTACTGCTGCAGGCTACATCCTTGAGTAGCTACAGTGCTGTCACCTTGAAACAGCTTCCAGCCCTGGCTTGTGATTCCAACATAAAACAGTGGGGAAGGATCATCCCTCCCACAGCTGCTGTCTGTGAGCAGCCCAAAGTTCATTCAGCCTTTTGTAAACATGCAGGTGCTGTCTAGGTAAGATGTTCATCAGGAACAATGTAATATTAAGACTACAGAATATATGGCACTAAAGAGGTCATGATTTCACCTTGAAATTACAGATTTGAATTCCTCCACTGGTCACACAATTGCTATCTCTGGATATTTAAGAATTTCATGTATGTGGTGTAAACCAGCCAAACTAACTGAATGGACACAGCAGTTCAGCCAGCTCAGACACACTACCTATAGATATTTATTAAAGAAGCAGAAGCAGCATTCCAGTGTTTTCCCTATGTCACACCTCAAATTCCTGAAAATTCTCCTCAGAGGGCTCAGGATTTGCATATAACTGCCTACACTTTTTAGGTGACTGCTCTTCTGGAAATAGAGAGTTCACAGATGTTCATTTTGCCTCCTGTAAATATCTGAGCTTTAACAGCTCAGTGCCAAAGCCTACTTAATTTTTTTTTCCAACAAAATCAAGAAGAAGTATCATGACTGATAAAGTTAGAGCCAGCTACTATTACCATATCATTTCCTCCGTAGTAGTATTTAAAAATGAAAAAGTACAGGAAGTGCAAAGACATTTGTTGACAGTAGCAAGACATCATAAATCATGGTGACTTCACAATATCAAAAGTTGTCTTTGGGGAAAAAAAATAAAATTGGACCTTTATGAAAAACTTAGAGGAGCTAAACTGTTGGAAGAGTCAAAGGCTTACTAGAGAAGGAAAAAAAAAGCCTCTAACATTTAGAAAAGGTTAGAGAAGTCAATAATCTCCAAAAGCAGATTATGAAAGGGTTTTTTTTAAATCTTTGGCTAGTGTAGCTAGTGTGCATAACTGCATTAATTTCAGCTGCATTTTGATAGTATCTGTTCACAAAGTTTTGTGAAGGCCAATTCCAATGGGTTTCAAATTGTTGTTAGGAAGAGCATCATGTTTTCAGACAGCTTACTGTGAGATTGCTTATTGAAAGCATCTTTCAAGGTGAGCCAGCTGAGCCTGGAAGGATAAAATTACTTGAAAACTATAAATATTTGCCATACAGGATTTCAAGAAACGGCAGACCCTTTCATGGCACAGTACAACTCATGTCCTGTCTGAATTCTACCATGGCCTAAAAATGCTACAGAATACCTTTTGTTCTTATCTGAACATCA
>VYZP01020534.1:0-11954 GCA_013400635.1 Hypocryptadius cinnamomeus
CTGGGATAAGAGCCCGATCCCACCTGGCTGCACCCTCCTGTAGATGCCACCAGTGCCACCCACCTCCAGCACAGCTCGGCCAGCCCAGGTGACCTTCACCTCCACAGCTGGGGTCACCACATCCCAACCACGCCCATGGTCCCAAAAAGTGATGGAAAAGGACATTACAGCCTCAAGTGCCAAATAAACCAGGGATAAACATGGAAAAGCCAGACAGGGAGAGGAGCAGAGAAACTGGAAATACCCAGGGGAGACCTCAGCATGATGGCTTGAAATAAAAAGTGTTTTTTACTTGGACATGGGAGGCAAAGAGATTTTGTGGGGAGAGCAGAAAACACAGAAATGTGCACATAAAACAAATGTATGGACTTCAAACAGCACCAAAATCCCATTTTTACTGCTCTTCTGGACAGTGTTTGCAACAAATTTTATTTGCCTTGAAAGAGAGATCAGTTCTCACCTCTGTATTTTATTTCTCCTGTGGACAAAGTCACTTTAGACCCAAACAGGGTTTGCTTTTGTTGATCAGAGCAGAGAATTACCAATAAACTCCCCAAATTTCTTTCTCTCTCTGTCCTTGGGAGATTTGGGGCCTGTTTTATGTGCAGAAGTCGTGGCTTTAAGTTAAATTATGCATTTACCTTTGGGCAGGGTGAGGCTTTCATCTCCTTTAGAACCTGGGACTTAGAACAAACCTCAGAGAACGGAATTCATTGAACTGCCCCTATTTTTAAGCAGCCAAGGTCAGGGCTTGAAAATTTGGGGTCGGGGATTGAAACCCTGGAGATGGCTCAGCCTGGGATCCATGGAAAATGAGAGGGACTCAGGTCAGAGCCAGAGGGCAAATTGTCCTCAGGTTCCAAAATAAAAAAAGCTTTGGGGAGGTTTAAAGAAAATAGAAAAAAAAAGTTAGGGCCAGAAGAGAACAGCTCAGAGCAGCAGGACAGGGGCAAAATGGGAATTCATTGGAGAAATTCTCAGCCCAGAATTTTTCCCTGATCATTCCTGGTATGTCCTGAGAAGGACAAGCAGGACAAGGAGCCCTCAGCTGAGGCAGAATGACCAGCTTGGGAATACAAACCCTGCTTCCTTCCCTTCGTCACTGCCAGAATTGAAAAGGGATCAAATTATTTTAAAGGAAGGAACATTGAAATTGAGCATTGATGGAGGCACCAAACGACACTGAAACAGCAAAGGGATGAAACCTTTCCTATGGAGCCAGGCTGGGAGAGCTGGGAATGTTCCCCTGGAGAGGAGAAGGCTCCAGGGAGAGCTCAGAGCCCCTGGCAGGGCCTGAAGGGGCTCCAGGAGAGCTGGAGAGGGACTGGGGACAAGGCCTGGAGGGACAGGACACAGGGAATGGCTCCCACTGCCAGAGGGCAGGGATGGATGGGAGATTGGGAATTGGGAATTCCTGGCTGGGCTGGAATTGCCAGAGCAGCTGTGGCTGCCCCTGGATCCCTGGCAGTGCCCAAGGCCAGGTTGGACACTGGGGCTGGAGCAGCCTGGGGCAGTGGGAGGGGTCCCTGCCATGGCAATCACTGGATGGGATTTGAGGTCCCTCCAACCAACCCCAAAATGCCCCAAAGTTCATCCCTGTGCGTGGCCACAGGGAAAGAAGGAATTACAACTCCTAAAATAAAACCACCCCATGATATTCCCCATTTCAGATGTGTCCTAATTTGCTTTAATTAGCATTAAAGCAAAGCCTTGCTCTGAAATGAAACTGCCCTGAGTAGATCTGACATAAAAAAACCCAGAGAAACAGGATTTGAGTTAATTTGGGTTTTCCTGGTCCTGAATGCTGGGAGTAATTGAATCCCATTTGGAAGATTCCAAGGAATCAGGCCTTGCTCATCATCTTTGAGCCTGGATTTGTATTTAAGTTCTACTCCAACTAAATAAAAAAACTCACAACTAAATAAATAAATGCATAAATAAGGGATATCACCTCTGTTTGTGGGGCTGCTCTTAGGGCAGATGGATTTGTCTTTTGTGTGCAACAATTTCATGTTGAATGGAATAAACTCTAACGTTTCCTTGTTTTCCTCCTCCCACAGGAGTCTCTAAAATTCTATATTATTGCTTCAAAGTCTGCTTTCCCCCCCACAATGTTTTACACAGAATTGCCTTTTTGTTTCCAGTAAATCCAGATATTGCTCCTCTCCTTCTTCCAGCTGCTTCCTCTCCTGTTGGAGTTCATCTTCCCCCTCAACCAATTTTATCAAGCCCTGTTTTATCTCCAAAATTGAATTTCCAAGGTTATTGAAGGAATATCTTTTTCTCTCTTTTCATTTCCTCCCCAGACTCCATCAGGGCTCACCTTGGATATGTTTGGGAGCTCTGCATAGTCAGTTGGATTGCCATGAAAAATATCCTGGAACACCCTGAGTTCCCTGTTTTCCTTAATTCTTAATCCTCTGGGATAGTGGAAGGTGTCCCTGCCCTGACAGGGCTGGAACTGGGTGGGTTTAAGGTCCCTTCCCACCAAACCATTCTGGGATTCTGAGATTCTTTTCCACATCAGCCAAAGCCCAAGTCCACAGGACAGAAATCAACTACGATCCATGATTTATTCCTGGAGCAGGGATTTGGGTGGCTCCAAGCCTCATCCAGCCTGCCCTTGAAATGGATCCATGAAGTTTGGAGAGCCCTGAAGGTGGACAACAACCATGTCCATGCAGGGATGGAACTGGAGGAGCTTTAAGATCCCCTCTGACCCAAACAATCCTGGGATTTTATCATTTTCCAGTTCCAACAGAGATGTGGAAGCCTTGGCCGTGCTGGATATCCTACTGGGCCCGATGATCTTTCCAACCTCAACCATTCCACGGGTTTATATTTGGTCTTTCAGGTTCCAAGTCATGGATTCCAGCTTGCAAAGGACAACAAAACCCAACAGGAACAGGATCCTCAGGGAATGGGCACATTCCCAAGGCTGCCAGAGCTCCAGGAGCGTTTGGACAACGCTCTGAGGGTCAGGGTGGGATGGTTGGGGTGTCTGGGAAGGGCCAGGATCTGGACTGGAGGATCCTTGGGATCCCTTCCAGCTCAGGATATTCCAAGATTATTTCAATAGAGGTGATCTAGAGATGTTGCTGTTTCTCCTTCGTGGCTCCCAATGTCTTGAGGGTACCAAACCCAACATCCAATGGATCATTCCAGAAATTACCAGGCTCCATGAAACTTCTTGGAATGATTTTACATTGCCCAGACAAATCATAATTATCCTGATAAAACAAATTGCAGCAGAGTGTGAATCTGCAGCCTCTCCACTGCAAGCCAGGACCTTCCTAAAAGGAGAAATTACCATCCTTTGTTGGAAAAATCAGTCCCAAGTCCTGTCATCCTATGGAATGGGAATTCCCATCCAGGAATGGGATTTCTTTGTGCCTCTGTCCCTCTCTGCAAGCCAGCCCTGCCACAGATTAGAAAATGAGGATAGGATCAGTCTGTTCCTTGATAGAGAATAAAATGTGCCAATAATCCATCGGAATGATCGAATAAATCCAAATAAACTGCCCCATCTGGAGGGAAACAGTCAATGAGAGCAGGGAGAAAAGTGGCTTATAGTAAAAATAGCTATTAATGGGCACTGGAACTGCAATGGAGCCTGGAAAATGAGGGATTTGTATCAGTTGTGAGGGATATGGGTCAATTGTGAGGGATATGGATCAATTGTGAGGGATGTGTATCAACTGTGAGGAACATGCATCAAATTTAAATGCTTTGAATTTATTATCAAGGGTTGGAACTACCTGGAGATGATAATTCCTCTAAAAATAATTAGAATGTCCCCTGCTTTTGTTTGCCAAACCAATAATAAATGGGAGGTGTGAAAGTTCCCTTTATCCTGTGGAGAACTTCTGAATGTAAGGAAAGTGTGAGAAATCCTATTACAAGGAATTTCCTATCAGGAATTTCCAGCAGGGAAGCTGCTCATGGAGCCACCAGCCCACAGAGACCCCCCCATCCAGGAGACGAGTGTGGTCTCCACAGAGAGGAGTTGTGGTGACACCAGCAATTCCATGGATGATGGATAATGACTGGAGTGATTCCCAAGGGAATGATGTTCCATGGAAGCTCCCCCAGGCAGGTGGAGGAGCTGGACAGCACCCAGGGTGAGATCCATGTCCTGCCAAGCCAAGGACACAAAATCAGAACCTTCATCTGCTTCGTTCCCCTGTGCTGGGGCACCTCCTCTCCTGGGGGGAACTATGGGAAGACCAGGAGGGGCTGGAGAGTGTCCAGGGAAGGGAACGGAGCTGGGAAGGGGCTGGAGAATTCCTGAGGGAGCTGGGAAGGGGCTCAGCCTGGAGCAAAGGAGGCTCAGGGGGGACCTTGTGGCTCTGCACAACTCCTGCCAGGAGGGGACAGCCGGGGGGGTCGGGCTCTGCTCCCAGGGAACAGGGACAGGAGCAGAGGGAACGGCCTCAGGCTGGGCCAGGGCAGGCTCAGGGTGGGCACAGCAGGAATTTCCCCATGGAAAGGGGGCTCAGGCCTTGGAAGTGCCCAGGGAGGTTTGGAGGGATTTCCAAGCCCTATGGCACCTGGGGACAGGCATCAGTGGTGGCCTTGGAAGTGCTGGGAACAGTTGGATTTGGTGATCCCAAAGGGATTTTCCAGCCTCAATGATTCCACTCAAGACTCCTCTTGCCTTCAGTGATTTCACTCCTGATGTGGCTCCTCAAAGCCTGGTGGAACCCAAAGGAAATATCTCCAAAAAATCTTCATTCCCACCGACCCTCCCAGCATTCCCTGCATCCAGGACCTCCAATAGTGAATCCAACATCCTCTGGCCCATCTCCACTGGAAAACCTGATTTTGTGGGACACAAAGAGCTCTAATTTCATTCCTGCTGGAAGGAATCTTCCTGCTGACGTTGTTCCCAGCTCCACAGGCAAAATGATTTACAAACCTCCCTATTAACAGCAGCAGACAGGCCTGAATAATAACACTGGAATTGGGAATAAAATCCAAAGGATTTGGGAGGCAGCACGGGGAAAGCAGCAGCTTGTCTTTAAATCTGTGGACTGCCTTCCAAACTGTTTTATGAGGCAATTACAGGTACAAAGTTGAATATTGGAAAGCGAGACAGGAGGAGAGGGATTTATGGAGCTAAAAAATCAGCTGGGATGAATTCCAGCAGCATCCATGGACAGAATTATTTGTGTCCTGTGTCAATCCAAATAATATTAATTTTTAATGCTGCACTTTGCAACCAGAGTTCTGTTGAAATCCATATTTTGTGTAATTATGGGAATTAATCTCCGAAGTATTACAGGACAACAAAGGAATTATATTTATTCAGCATCTTCTGCTGTTAAAAATTAACTACACGGACAAGTTAATTATTCCAATTTACCTTTCCCTGGCTGGTGCTGAGTTGTCCTTGGTTTTTGTGACTCCTTTATATTCCAACCACAACATTCCCTCTCATTCTGCTGTTCACATTTTTCCCATGATAACTGTGGGGATGGACATCCCTGAATTCCACAATTCCAAATCTCATGGGTTTTCCTCAACCCTTTGGGGTTGGAATTCCCATTTTCCCTTCAAATCCAACCTCTTAACCTGTTATTAATTGGGAATAGAAGAAGAAGCTATGGCTGCTCCATCCCTGGAAGTGTCCAAGGTTGGATGGGGTTTGGAGCAACCAGTGCTCTGATCCTTCCTATTTTAAATATGGATATGGAATATTTACATCTCTTCCTACTCATTTTTTCTTCTTCCAAAACCATTTTTGTTTGGAACACTCTTTGCTCCTGCCCTCAGACAGTGCAGGATTATCCTCTCCAAGACCAATTCCCAAAAAAACCCCGTTATAAATAATTCCATTTTGCCTCCCTCAATAACATCTCTGTTTATTCAGGCTCTGGAGTGCTCCATTTTTTTTTTTTTTTTGAATTTCTGACAGGAAGGCCTGTCCGTGATAATAATTTTAGTAAAAAAATATGAAAAAATTCAAATTATCTGGTTCTCATCTAAATTTTCCACAGCACCAGGGTTTGCATATTCATCACCTCCCCGGGTCACCAAACTCACACTGCCCTTGACCTTGCTAAATGTCAAAAAGCTCCTGGGATTTCTCTTTCCTTGTCCAGCCATCCATGATTTCCCTATTTTCTTCCCTGCCCTGCTCCATGTGGATAAATTATACCCAAAGCCATCCTCGCCTCTGGGTTATTCTGAAATCAGCCTCGATCAGATGAGGATCTTAGAGAATAGATTTTGTTGTTTTACAGTTTTCTGGGAAGTTTCTGGACTAGGAATTAAGGAGCAGGGAATGATCCATAGGTTAAAAACCACAACATGGGAATTATCGATCTGGAGTGCCTCAATCCCTCTGTATTTGTATATACAATAAATGTAGCAATAAATATCCCCACAGGAAGGTTGAAGCTTTAAGCTCAGCTCAGCAGCATCAACCTCTTCCATACCCTGGGAAAATCCTTTTGGGCAGGAATGTGGAATTCCTCAGATACAACCACCGGGGTGGAAAAAAACACCTTGGAAAACAAATCAAAATTATAAAAGCAACGGGATCACCATTATTTCAATATTTTCAAGTTGTTAAGGTCATTACATCATTGGAAGAGAAGGGAAAAAATGGCTCAGAATTAAAAAAAATTGACCCTGTTCTAAACTTGTTTTCAGGCTGTCCTTTCTCCAACCACAAACAGCCCAAATTAAACCCAACTTTTATCTCTAGAGAAAGAATTCATTCAGAAAGTGATAAATGCACCAGCCTGGGAATGGATTGGGTTATGTAATATTTGTCCTGAATATTAATCAGCTTTTCCCACTCAAATCTTCAATCATAAGGGGAAAAAAAAAGATGTAAATAATATTAATATTAAATGCAAATTCTGCTTTCCTTCATCATTCCAGCCTGCGTAAGCATAGATTTATAAGAGATTTGTTTAAAAATCCAGATATTTGCCCCACTTGATTTGTCAGATTCCTTGGTTATCCCTTTTTAATGAGTTTTCATAATTAAAATTTTATGATCTGGAAGATTTCACTCTTTGGGAGTTTTACCGCTCTTGATCTGCATTCACAAGACAATTCCATGAAGTTGGTAAATTCCCACAGGGATTGGCCACCCTACCTGTTCAAACATTTTCTCCTAATGACTTTCCTAAAATTCCAAGAGTTTTTAGCTCATTAATCCCAGTCCCATTTGGGATGGGGAATGCTTCCTTCTCTCACAACAATTTTTATTTCATTATTAATACAATATTTGCATATAAATATTTCATCAGCCAGATATTTCGAGAGTAGACCCAGCACATTCCTGAGCTGCCAAATTGCCTTTCCAAGGCAGAAAAATTACTTTTCCCATTCCCAACTGCAAAGAAATCAAAAATCAAGGAAAGAGGACTCAGGGCTGGATTCTCCAGCTGATGGAAAATGGGAATAATGCATTTCTGCTGCTCCCCTCAGCACCTGAGATCACCTCTCAGCCTCATCTTTCTCCTTAATTAGCTTTGTTCCATTCCCAATCTAATCCCTGCAGGATGAGTCCCTTTTCCAGAGTTATTTGGGATTTGTTACCAAGGAAGAGCAACACAAGTAAAACCGAGCTCCAACCGAACGGGAAATTCTGGAGCATCCCAATGTGGCCACCAAAGCTCTGCCAGCCAGGCTTCCATGAAGTATCTTGGATATTCTAAGAGGCTTTCCAAGGGTTTGGAAATGGATCAGTTTGGGAAGGGATTTGTGCTGTAAATAGGATTTTATGGGGAGCAGAAGGAAAAGGGAGTGGGGGAAAACGATTCCGTCCTCACTGCTCTGATCACTTGGGAAGGGACATGATGGAAACGCTGCCTAAGGTGGCACCTGGTGGCACTTTTATGTCCCCACCCTCTCCTGCAGCTCAAAAAGTGGAGCTGGCAAATTGTCCCTGGATTGGGCCCTGTCTGCCACCAGCAGGGTTTGATTTATTCCTTAAAAATTACTTTATCCACAGTTGTGGCTGGAAGACCATAAAATAGAATCCCAAAGTGGTTTGGGTTGGAAAAGACCTCAAATCCCACCCAGTGCCAGCCCTGCCATGGCAGGGACACCTTCCACTGTCCCAGGCTGCTCCAGCCCCAGTGTCCAACCTGGCCTTGGGCACTGCCAGGGATCCAGGGGCAGCCACAGCTGCTCTGGCAATTCCAGCCCAGACCCATCCCATCCTCCCAGCCAAGATTTCCTTCCCAATATCCCATCTAACCCATGATGGAAAACCAAACACAGAGGAAGACTCATCTTAGAGCAGCCTGGGACAGTGGGAGGTGTCCCTGCCCATGGAGGGGGTTGGAATGGGATGACTTTGCAATTCCCTTCCAACCCCAACCATTCTGTGACTCCAGGATTTTCATTTTTCTAGAGAGGTTTTTTGATTTAAGGTAAACATACACACAAAAAAAAAAAAAAAAAAATCTTAAACCACAGTTCAAGGACAAACTGTGACCAAGACCAAAAATCCACAATTTTCCTGGAGAACTCCCAGGCTGGAATCCTGACATCACTGAGATGGGACAAAGGGATGGCAGCAGAGAAGAGAGGGGAGGAAAACAAAAAACTCATCAGATGAGGGGGTCAAATTAAAAAGAAAAAAATCCTTTATATTTGAATTTACTTTTCATTTCTCTTTAGCTTGACCCAACAGATGTGACCTGGAGCAGTAATTCCACAGAAGGATTTGCCCTGTGAAACAGATTCCCAGGGAATGAGCACATTCCCAAGGCTGCAGAGGGTGAGATTATTGGGGTGTCTGTGCAGGGCCAATTGGATTTCTGATCCTTGTGGGTTCCTTCGCACTCAGGATATTCCATAATTGCTTGAAAATAGATTAATTTACCACTTCTAGTGGGACAAAGTCCTGCTGTCAATATTCCCAAGAATGGGAATATTCTCACTCAGTACATGCACAGTGAAATCCATGAGTTATTCTCTAAATAAAACTGTTCCATTAAAAATCGTTCCCTGTTCATCACTGCTGGAAGCGTCTAGGATAAATATTCCCAAAATCTGAAAAGAACTGGTTTTTATGACAATTGGTTAAATGCCACCGTCAGTACAGAAACGCTGCTCAAGTCACTGGGAACAAAAACTTTCCTCCCACAGGAAAAATAATCAAAGCTTTCCATAATTTTTCTCCATTCATCTCCAATTTGTCACTTGCCAGGATGTGAACAAAGGGAGCAGAATTCTAAACACAGAGAGATGAAAGGAAAAGCGCCTGGAAATACCTGTTGAACTCCTACTTCTTGGAAGGATTTTCAGGTTGTGCCTCTTCTCTCAGAATTAGGAAAATTCTGCATCTCAAGCAGAACAAAAATGCATCAAAAGAAGGGGTTTGGCAGCAGGAAAAGGTGGGAAAATAACAGCGACCCAAGCAGTGCACCCCCAGAATCTGAGAGTCAGCAGAGTCATCCCATGGGATCCACCAGGAACTGCCTCAGGTCCTGAGGAAGTGGGAAGCTGTTGGAATTCTTCAGCCACAAAATACTGTCTGCTTTTCACAGCAGATTCATGCCAGAAAAAGGGGAAAGAAGATACTTCCCCCCTCCTTATTTACAAGGATCAACTCTCCACTGTTTCTGTGGTGGTTCTCATTCCCAGATTCAGAGAACCCCGGGATCCCTGAGGTTGGGAATGAGCTCCAGGATCAGAGTCCCAGCTGTGCCCAATCCCCACCTTGTCCCCAGCCCAGAGCTCTGAGTGCCACCTCCAGGAATTCCTTGGACACCTCCAGGGATGGGCACTCCAAACCTCCCTGGGCAGTTCCAAGGCCTGAGACCCCTTTCCATGGGGAAATTCCTGCTGTGCCCACCCTGAGCCTGCCCTGGCCCAGCCTGAGGCCGTTCCCTCTGCTCCTGTCCCTGTTCCCTGGGAGCAGAGCCCGACCCCCCCGGCTGTCCCCTCCTGGCAGGAGTTGTGCAGAGCCACAAGGGCCCCCCTGAGCCTCTTTTTTTCCAGGAAAAAATGATTGAGCCAAGGACAGGAGGCACAGACCTCATTCTCAAGTTCCAGTGGGATGAACCTGCTCCTAACACAGCCGACCCCACAACTAAGAGAAACCCCCAGGGGAGAAGATTCCATCCTCCCTTCAGCCTCAACTTTGGGATCTAAAGCTGGAGCAGCAGGAAAAAGCTGGGATAAAAGTCCTGCAGATCCCAACCACGTAATCAATACAACCATAATCTGTTACAAAGCAGAGCCAGGAAAAACAAATCAGTTTCTCATCAGCACTGAGGATGTGTGAGGAGCAGCTCTTCCCTGGAGGCCCCAAAAGAGGTCACTTGTGCTGAGCACAGAGCGCTGCTAAAAAGCCAAGTGACAGAAGATTGGGGCATCTGAAAGTGGAATAAATGAGGGCTGCACTTCATAAAACAGCCAAATTAAGTCCTGACAGAGCAGCAGAGGCAGGGAAGTCACTCAGCACAAAGAATGGCTCCTTATCCCCTCGTTATTCTCCAGAAGCCACCTCAAACCAGGCATTCCGTGTTCCGACAACAAACGCCACACGTTTCCAAAATAAAAAATAACTGATTCCCCCCCTTTTCCCTCCCTGTTCCCGAGGCTGGCTGGCAGAGCGGAGCAGGCTGGATCTGGATACGGATCAGCTCCCAGGGAACAGCTCTTGCCCTCCTTTTTCCCTCCTTGTTTTATACAGCAGCAACAAATGAGCTCAGGATCAGCTCAGCATTTAGAGAAATATGTCCTCCCATCTCATCTGCTTGTTCGTGTGTCAAGGGGAAAATAATGATTGCCTCACACTTGGCTGGGGTTTTTTTTGTTTTGTTTTTTTTTGGGTTTTTTTACCAGAAATGAGACTCCTATGTCATTTTTACTTCCACATTTACATGGAATTCATGGATTCAGGGAACTACAGAGACAAACAACCCCACATCAAATATGTAACAGCCATAAGACTCTTGCTGCTGTTTGTTTAGGTGAGGAATAAATCAGCTTTTTCTCAGCACAACAAAAAGAAAATCAAGGGAAATCAGGTTTTACTCACACTGCACGATGAGCTGCACCAAGGCCTCTCTGGGTTTGACATTAAATCCGTTGTATTGGCTGGTCTGGCAGCGGTAGGTCCCGGTCATTTCCCGGGAAACGTTGACGATCCGCAGGATCCCGTCGTAGCTCTCGGTCTGCAGGGCCCCGTCGGGCATGGCCACCTCCTTGTCTGCCCGTGACCACAGGATGATGGGTTTGGGCTTCCCGGTCACCTGGCACTGCAGCTCGATGGTGTCCCCTTCCCGTGTCACCAGCGGGGACTTCTCCTGAGGGACCGTCAGGTTGGGGGGCACTGGGAAGCGGGAGAGGAGATGGGTCAACAATCAGGCACCAGGCACGGATTTCCTGCTCAGGATCATCCATGGAAAAGCCATTTATCCACAGCAACGCGTGGGTTGTGCTCTTTGGAAGCTCCAACATTTATGGGGTGAAGTTCTCAGCCTCAGAGAAGATTTCCCAGCCCTGCTGTGACACTCGTGCCCTCCCTGTGTGTCCCTGCCACCGTCCCAGTGCTCCCCAGTGCCCTTCCACCATCGCTCACTTCCCCACTGTCGGTTCTGCTTTCCTTTAAAGGATTATTTGGCACTAAATCCCGTTTTTTTAACAACAGCCTGGTTGCTGATTTCTTATCCAGCCCATGGACAAATGGCTGGGGATGAGGAAGGACTGTGGCAACGGAGAAATCACCTCAGAATTGGAGGCCTGACCCCAAAATGCTGCTGGGATCTGTCACAGGAGGTTCATCAAAGTGGTGTTTATTCCATAGGGACTGGCATTAACTATTCCAAAAGGGACACTGGAATTATTTGCAGCAGGAGTTGGGCAGCCCCATGGAGCAGGAGCACCTCACAGTGAGCAGGTGATGGTCAAGGACATGGGATAAGGATGTGGATGTGTGGGAGAAAATCCAGAGGAATCCATGGAGCTGCTCCAAG
>VYZP01020535.1:0-23775 GCA_013400635.1 Hypocryptadius cinnamomeus
ATTGTTTCCACAGCAAACATCATTATCTAAGGGTTGTACTTGAAGAATATCAAGATATGGTGACAAGCTCTCTTCTAGAGAAGAAACAGCAATATAAATAAATATAAATAGCCATATATGAGCCAACTAAAAATAATAAATGATGTTTTATTATGTGGCACATTTTAGGGAAGGTATATTTTCTTTAACATGCCGTACTATTATTAGTTGAAATTATTTTTTTTAACAGCAAATAACCTTGTAAATTCACTTTAACAAAAAAAAAGTTACATTTTTGAGAACCTCCACAGCACATAAAAGACAGCATTCACGGTTCAAAATCTTCTTCACCCTGTGGGCCAGAAATCACTGGCAGACCAGAACCTGCCTTAAAGTAGTCTATGAAAAGAATACAAAAGAAACTATACATACATATTCTCACATGTGCAAGGAAGGAAGCAAAGAAGCACAGGGAAGAAACAAACATAATAAATATTCATAGTTCAGCAGGTTGTGGCCATTATACAGAAGATTCTCCAGTATGAAGAGAATAACGTTATCGCTGCACACATTTAAAATACCAGCATCAAAATACCAATGTCAAAACAGCCAAGGGGAAGAAAATCACTTTAGTTCCCAAGCCCAAAAGACAGTTATTAAGCCATTACATGCTGATTAAATCTCATTTTAATGTCTAATATCCTACAGATGGCTTTGTACAGGCTTTTCTCAGTGTTGCAGGATGAGTCTCACCAGGTAATGCCTTCAGTCTCCTTAGTTGTAAATTCTTTGTTGGCAGAGCTAACTCAAAAGCTGGTCAGTGTAAAATTAGTTTTTAAAAGGGTCCCTAAGCTTTTAAAATCAAAGCCAAGAAATATATTGCTTCCATTCTTGTTTTGTTTCAAAATGCCAGAATACCCTAAATCTACAGCGAGAGGTTCTGTATAAGTAATGATGTCTATTTCAAAGGGTAAACCAAGGTGATATGAAATAAAGCTAAGAGGTATATTTATACAATTGGGAAAGTTCATTATGCTTTGCACTCCACAGGCCTTACTTGCACCATATGACATTGAAGGGACTTTTCTCTGGTATGGGATGTGTCTGTCCCCCCTGTGTGAATCTGTCGTGATATACGACAGTGGCACAAACAGTCCTTTCCTACTTCTTGGAGCTTTGTGCTGAATAACTTGGCTGAACCTTGGAATCCTGCTGTTGGCATTCAAATGGCACTGAAAACCATATCACACTAAACTGCACTGCTGTGTTTCCTGCGCTGCTTTAGAATGTCAAAGGAATCTTTTTATCATTTTCTGTCTAATTGAAATGAGACAGGGAGAACTCTAAAGGTTATATCTTGTGTTCTGTTCACAATCCTGACCTCCTTACCTCATTTCCACTATTAATAGATTTGCATTCCTTAAGACAGTAATAAATGAGGCTAGTCTTGTAAGGAGAGTAGTATCTTTTAATAGCTGTACTGAAATAATGGAAGAAAACAGAGAAGCTTGCAGACCCTAAAGGAGTGGGTTGTGTGCTGAATACTCTGTTTTCTCCTGCTACAGCAGCAGTCTAATAAAAAGATAATATAATGTTACCACTTACAAACTATGCTTCATTTGTATCCCCAGATCATCACAGCTGCAAAAAATCTACTTTAGAAAGGTGACAGCTAAGAAGACAGTTTAAAACGGAGCAATGGCTTAATATAAAGAGATATCTTTATCTTCCAGTTATACTGCAGAGTTAAGTTCCTCTGGTTGATTAAACAAATAAAAGCCTTTCCATAATTCTTTAAATACCTACTAATTCTAGGAAAAAAATAATAATTCAGATTTCAGTTGCGCCTTTAATTAAAGATGAGATTTAGCTAGTTTCATCCTTGGGACTTCCCACAGTTCATCTACAGCAATAAATCTTAGCAATACTATGAAATCAAGCTCTTCATTTTAAAGGCCTATAATTTCTATATTTTTTTGTTCTCAAAGGACAAGATTCACCATAACTGACTTCTGTTTTCCACAAATGAGAAATACTAAACTTACCCCATTGCCTGGACTCCCTGGTAAAAGAACAGACAAATACTTTACAGGGATGACTGACTTGTCTCCATGCCTAAGGCTGGCACTCATAACCATCTGCTGAAAGAGCCTCTCTCTTCTGTGACCACACAAGAAGCCAAGAAAATTGTGTGGCTATGGACTAAATGCAAGGGTCTGGTCGCATGTGAGAGGCCTTAATATAACCAGTGCTGCTCCAGAAGAGCAACAATTTGCCTTAGATGCTGTGTCATACCTGCCAGTCCTATGGCAGGACCTAAGGGCATTTCAAATGGCAATACATGTCTCTGTTTAGGCAATTGATTACTGCTACAGATATCTAACTAAAAGCAGCTAAATAAAATAAAATTTTAGCAACAAGAAAAATTAGTGAACTTGATAATGTTAAAAGATCTTCAGGTAAATGGTGTAAAGATGAGACAGATAAAAGCATAGAAAGCAATGAAGGTGGCTCCTTCTCTTTCTGCTAAGGCAAAAGGCCTTTTTCCCCTAACACTTCTAGGCTTAAACCTGCCTTTCACCCCAGCACTCCCTACTTGGCATGCTAAGGAAAGAGCTTTCCTTGTTTCAACCTGCTTTAACCAGGGTCAAACCAAAGGGAGGAATGCCTGTAATTTCACAGGAGTAGGACAAAATTTGTGTTTGTGTCCTGCAGCAGTCTTGCTGTCACTGCAAGTGGTTTCAGACACTTTGCATTTGCAAATCCACAATTCCACACGAGGCCTTCACGAGGCCTGGCCCCTCCACCACAATCAACAGCATGTTTGTAATCACATGTAATCAGCTGACCAGATGTGAATGCACACGAGATGGCACATTTGCCTCTGCACTTGCAATTGCTTTTAAGGTTTACTTTTAGAGCAGGATTTTGCAAAAAATACAGGATTGTGTACACAGTACACACACAAAAAGGAGCACTGTT
The DNA here is from genome assembly GCA_013400635.1 of Hypocryptadius cinnamomeus. Lineage (NCBI taxonomy): Eukaryota > Metazoa > Chordata > Aves > Passeriformes > Zosteropidae > Hypocryptadius > Hypocryptadius cinnamomeus. Next base: position 2,962 of record VYZP01020535.1, read on the forward strand.
GAATAATAAATAGTTCACATTTTCCCTGTTCTCTAAGAGTAAGAAGCATGGGTTGCACATTGCTTTATTTGAGAGTTTCATGGATGTACACTTCATGACTACAGGAAGGTGGGTTCAGAAAAGATTTTATTTCATACTTTGGATACACATCTTGATTAGATTATTCTGCATCTGCCTCATTTTAAAAGAGGTGTTAAAAACCACTGTCTTATTTCCAAATCTGGTTCACACCCTTTGGTATGCTAAGAATTTTAATACATCTCACATTCTACACTTTACTGTAAGAGTTAACAAATTCTGCACTCAAAATCCATGCTTGTTACTAAGTATGTGATTTAATACTGAAAGAGAGAACTGGCTTATATCATTTTACACAGTATGAGCCATATAATAAGCATTTCTGCCCCAACTGTATCAGAAAAGTCTGCTTTTACTCACTGAAACATGAGTGTTTGAGGCCCCTGGGATTATAATCCCATTTTTAAACCACGTTTCTCTGAAGATATATTCATTTTCTAATATATAAGAATGCATTAAATCTAACAGACAGTAAATAGAGCAGATGCAAACCATGAACACTTGCATAGAAAATGTGAGATGAGGTAGGATAAGATGATGCTATCTGTAAAGATTCAGGCACGCTTGCCCCAGATTAAGAATAGATGTTTCGAAATGCAAGTATTTATTCTAAATTATTTGGTGCGCCTTCATCCTCAGACAGATTTAACTGCAGTGCAAACCTTTCATATGCCTCCATATGCTCATTTAAGTTAGCTTTGCATCTGATGAACAGTACAGACACTCCATTTGCGTAGTTGGAACGTCTAAAAAGTGAAAATCCATATTGAGCAGTAACAGGACATGCAAGCCACCCACCAAAGAATATGTCCTTTTTGCCAAGAACAAGGAGAGTCTTATTTGAAATAGCTCAAGTGACAAGAGGGTCACAGGAAGGCACAGCACACCAGTTTAGCCAGGCCACATTTTTCCTCCAGAATCACACCTCCCAAGGTGAAATCAGAGCAGATTGTCTTACACCACAACTGTGCTCTAGAAGCAGTAACAACTACAGACTGACACTGGTAATACACATATGGGTTGTTATCCGGTCAGCAAATACATTCAAAGTTAATGCCGATCCATCAAATACCTTTAGGCTCCATTACCCTTTCCTTTCACTCAGCTGCTGTTTACAGACAAAAGGAATCCACTCTGTTTTGCTGAGCAGATCAAAGTGTAACAGGCTATATATGGCCTGCAGTAGAAGAAAACAGTGTGGCATGTCATAACATTGCACTGACGTAAGGCCATTACAGGCAGCGACAGTGACACATTGGCTTTTGCACCTACGGCAATATTTTAAGCCTCTTTCCACCATGTCATCAAGTACAGAGCTCAGACATCAGCAGCCCCAGGCAAAATGTGCCAGTGCCAGTGCCAGACAAAGAGGACTGGGACACTGGGGGCAAATCTAGATGTGGACTTGTGAGCTGAGGTCTGACTCAGCTCTGCCTGGGCAAATGACTGACAGGTAAGGATGTGCTACCAAAGAAAACTCAACACCCAGCAGGACACAGAAAGGAGAAACAGCAAGTTTCAACCATAGTTTACTGTTGATAGAAACTTGCATAAAATCCTCCCTTTGCTGATGGATTCTTAAAACACACATATTGCATGAGAGATTTTAATTATTCTTTACCAACCTAAATTTCTCAATTTAGGTAGTTAGGGTACTGCCAGAGTAGAAAGAGAACTGTGCTCAACTTTCTGTCAGGTTATGTGAGCACAGAGGAGGAGGTGATTTATTTCACTCCTCATATCCTCATCCTGAAAGCTGAATTCCAAACTCTCTACCAGGCCTTGCAAAACACAGGAGCAGACATGAAAAATCTACTGCTTCATCAGCTATTGCCAGTCTCTTTCAGAGAAATACAGCCAGAAATATTTGGTTCATGGGCTACTTCACACTCTTTCCTCTAGTCCTGTGGGGTAAACAGCACATCTTGGGAAGACCTGCTGTGGAAATAGAATTGAAATTTAGAAAATTCACAGGAGTAAAGAACAAATTTTCTGCTACTGAAGCATTCTGAGGCATCTGGACTGGAGAACCCGGACCCTACGCAAAGTAAACTCCATAGAGGTGGATTCACTCTTTACTGCTTGTAACTCAAAGATGACATGGTAGTCAGAAATAATCATTACACTGCAAAATGGAATGATCCTCTTCCTTTCTTAAGGTGTTATGCTAATCACTGAGATACATGACCCTTGCTGCCTTCAGTATAATTCAGTGCACGAATTATGGAAATGGCTTGTTCATAGTTATGAGTACCATAACAAGAAACTGTTACCATAACAAGTAACTGTCTTACACTTCATTTCATTTTCACTGGCAAGCCCTAAAACCTTGGTCTACAGATTTAATGGAACAGTATTTTATTCATCCAGTACTGTACCAGTAAATAGAGACACAGTTACTATCTAATGAATTTCTTATCAGAACATTCAGGTTATTAGGAACTGATCCAGATCACTCCTACACATTTCTCATGATTCCCTATAGTATAAGGTACTGTGCTATTATTTGGTAATTTGCAACATGCTGGTACTTTCCCAGCTTCTGCATTTGCCTTCCATTAACACGATATAACAGGTATCTACAGAAGGACAAGAATGTCAGAGCACCAAAAAAAGATGCAATAAAATGGAAGATGGGATGTGAAAAACCCCTCTCAAGGTGAAATAGGCATTACTTGTAGATTTCGATCACTAGAGAATAAAGCTAGGCTAAACCCAGTGACATTGCAAGCTAGTTAGCATGCAGAGAAACATTGTTTTATAGACTGGCTTATGATTAATAACACTCCAGGAATGGTACATTCCAGCTGACATGCACAACTCCAGCTTAAAAGATTACCTTTTTTTTCCCAGTCATCATTAGAGTAAAAGTTTATGTTAGTCAAGCTAGCAAAAAGGAAAGAGGATTTGTTTTAAGCGAAAAAACCTCTTGCACGATGAATGTTTAAGAATGTTTCAGTTTTCTGTATTTGATCTACATGACCGGTTTATAAACTGCTTTTAAAACTGACAAACAAATCTTGTCAGAGAATAATACAACACGCCACTAAGCTGTAGCAAATGATTTCCCTTAGGGTTCGGTTTTGCCATGTGTCCGGAAAAGACCAAATGAAAACATGTCCTTGCTAAAATAAAGCAGTTTTTCAAAATTCAGCATCCTTTCCATACACAAAGGTTTTATTTTTTGTAGCAAGGCTGTGCTGTCTTGTTGGTTTATGTGCAGCCATATGCTTTCAATAAATGTCAGCAAGAACACAGCAACTTCACCAGACTCCTCGGAGAGTGTTTCACCTGGCTGTATAACAGCTGCATTTCCGTGAAAGCTGAGAAGCCCTAGGTTTATGATTAACAATTTAATGTTAGTTACATCATGGGAGAGGCACCTTGTGCAATCTCCTTACATAATTTACTGTACACAGTATTCATTCCAATGTGAGTTATAAGTCATCCATGAGTAAGTCCTGAAGAATTAGAAGAAGCTGTAAGCAATACACAGGAAAGCCTGACAACAATGAGCACTTGTGATTCGTTAATGACTTGGTATTAACCTTTACATTTTGGGTTTTCAACTGCTACGTGTAATCACCAGAAACCTCCAGACTGATGTAATCTCTCACATTCCCAAGTTGTAAAATGGGCCTTTCAACCATCTTTTTCGAAATTGCTTTCTTGTTAGTACTTGCTGCAGAAAATTACTATGAAAGTATTAATGTCTGTTGATGGTAGAGCAATGAATTTCTGACAAAGCTGGTATTCTGCATAATCATGGTCACCATCACTTTATATATGTGAATAACCTCATTAGATTCTTATTCTCACTCAACTGGGACTACTCTTACATATGTAAGGTTGCTGATGCATTTGGATGATTGAAGATTTCATTGAAACTAGTAGTTTGCAGTGACATTCATAATACTGCAGCTACTTCCTAAGCATACCAGCAACAGTCTACACTTCATGAAGTTTAGCATATGGGAACAGTAAAAACAGAGGTAGACAAAAGAGAAACAAAATTGTCCCATTACAGGAGTTGTGTCAGAGGGCCTCTGAATGGAGGGTTGTTTATGAACTGAGGAAGAATGATCCACACTTGAGGAATATGACTGCAAGACACAAATGTTTGCTATGACAAATAAAGCCAGTAAACATACCATTCAGCAAATATGGGCACCACTAATAAAAGTGCAAAGCTTTATCAGTCACTTCCTTTGAAAGCAATGAAAAATTTTCACATTTCATCCCACATGTGGAGGACACATTCCTACAGCCACTTTCACTCATAGGCCTGCAAATTTTTTTTGCTGCTAGGTTTTTGATACGCTTTGAATTACAAACATGACAAAACTAGGAGCTTTCTTTCTTTATCTCTGCTTACAAAGGTGAATTACATATAACAGTATCACAACTGCATGATATGCCTAGCACATATAATGTAGTAAACATTGCACTACAGCAGAGAAAAGTGATATTTCCATTTAAATCCATGAATCTAAGTATTAGTGCAGTTTCTAAATAAATCTGTTGTACCCTCTTCATCCATTAAGTGCTTAATTCAAACATTGCTTTTCACACCAAATTTATCAGACCCCAGGGAACCCGTTGGCATCAGGAATCCCAGGTCAATAAAGCAATCAAATGGAATGTAAGAACAGGGTTACTGATCAATTTGTTCTCTGGGATGGTCAAAACATCCCGAAGTCTGCTGAATTTGACTGAGTGGTCTCTGTTGTACAGAGGGAATTCTCAGAAGGCATGGAGCTGCCAGAGTATCACCATCTCCTCCAGTGGGCCTCTTTTCTAGCAAGAGGCACAGCTAGGAACAGAGAGTGTGCACTCCCTGCTGGCACAGATCCCAAGGGCCATGGCTGTTACCACGTGTGCTGGTGACACTGGGACAGGCACAGCTCTGCAGCCACAGAGTGGAGCTTTCTGCCAGCTGCAGCCAGACTCTGGACTGCCCTGCTGCAACGTTTGTGCAAGCTGCCAAAGAGCCAGTTCGCCTTCATACTTGGTCGATATTAATCGTGGCAGGTGGGATTGTCAGGAATGACTTATGGCACACCTGCACAGCCAGAGTACAGTGACTGAAACTGGCACACAAAAAGGTGGCATTGCAGGTGTTTTTTTCCAGAAAGCTCTGGATTCTCTGTGTATGAATCTATTTTTCTTTTAAATAATTACTTCAAATGTAGTTTTTTTTGGAAGAACTTGCTACATACTGCAGCTACACACTGTGTTTCACAAAACCCAGATTCTGATCTGATAATTTTGCTCAATTTTCCACTGCCTGTTCACTGACCTACGTCTTTCCATATAATTTCTCTTAAAGGCTTAATGCACTTGTGGTCTTACAGTATGTCTATTTCTACATAACAGTGTAGGTAGTAGAACCTCAAATGAGTACAGCTGGAGATTCCATACAGGCATACATAGAACACGTGTGTACATATGCAAATGGCAGACCCAGGCATAGAAGATAAGCCCTAAGAATCACAGTCAGGAATTAGTGATTGTATCAGCATCAAGGGATCACAGGGACAGGCTTTGTGGTGGAGGAACACCATATGACCACATTCAATTTCTTCTTTGAAATGGCCTGTTCACTATAGCAGAAGTAGAAAATGGTCATCTTAACTTCTAACAGAATTAGATGCAAGACCTGCATCTCAAGGAAAGTACATGCTATGTTCTTAGTCTGACATTCCTGTTTCCAGTGGATCCCAAAGGCCATATTTTATTGGAATAGGACTATATTTCACTTGTTCGGCTCCTGGGCTCAAAGTAATTTGCTATTTTGCATAAAAATGGCCTTTGTGAGTCTGAACAACTATACTTTAGTATCAGTAATTAAGCAAGTGAGGAGAAGGCTACTACAGGTACAAAACATGTATGTGTTCTATATATCTCCAGTGCACCAAAGATATTTAATTAGCATCATCCAAATTAATAATGCTGAGAAAAAAAATAAGGTTGATAAGAGATCCCCACAGCCAAAAGTGCTTTCTGACCTACTACTACAAGAGTTCCCTTCCTCATTATTTTGAACTAGGTTCTTTATGTTATAATTATAACAGGTAATGTTATTTCTGTCCAAGCTCACGAACTATCAAATGTGTAAGAGAGGAAATTACGTGCTGTTTTATAGAGCACCACTTGGAAAAATTTTATTTGATATGTAATTTCAAGCTTATGGAGTCAACTTGCCATGTTCATTCTGGATTCATAAGCATTGCCTTAGGTTTGGTTAATGTGGTTTTGTATTTTAATATAGAATAGAACAATAATGTAGCAGCTCTGCTTGAGAGAGATTCAAGACTTAACTAGAAATTCATGATAAGGAAATTCCCCATGGTACAATGTGAGGTCACCTGGGCTGAGTAAAGATAACAGCCAGCATTATGTAGAGTAGCCTTATTTTGGGATGTCAAATTAGACACATCATAAAAGCTTGGGGTTTCAAAGGACAAGTGATCCACTGTTTCCAGAAAGAAGGTAGCTTGAGTGCCACCAAAAGCAATGAGACAGTAAATCTTGGAAAACAAATGCTTTACTTCAAGAAGAAAAAATTTTGAGGACAAATGTCCTTTTTATCCTTTGTATTAGGCACTTGAAAACCCTGCCAGCATTTGCAAAGCTTATGTGATTTAATGATTGTATGAGAAGGGGCAGCTGTAAGGAAACTGAGAGCTATGAAATCCTAAAGTAAATTTTACATAAAATACCTTTATTAATAGGTGGAAACTTCTGTATTTAGAGGACACTCTCCCTTGCTGTGTCCATTGAAGTAGACAGAACTTTTCATGAAGCTGCCTTAAAATCACGATATAGCAACAGCTACAGTAGATGTCACAAGACCTACACAGAGGAGAATACTGTCATTCCTCTAGTTAGTTTATGTGTCCTTTCTGCTGTGCTGTGCCTAGTTATCATGTTCAACTAAATAAGATAAATGTAATCAAAGACTTCTTCCATGATGGTGCTAAAAAGGTAGGTGGATTACTGGAGGGTGGGGATGGGCAGGTCAGGTTGAGGGGTACAGGCCACTCCACCATCTTTCTAAGATAAACTGTATTTACATTTCCCCAGTGTCTGGTGTGCAGTGACCTTGAAGCCTGACTGTTCTCACAGTAACTGTGTCAGGTGTGACAGCAGAGGTACTCAGATAGCTGCACTCACTGCTGCAGCAAGATAGAAAGCAAAGGAGGGCATAGGCCATCCTTCACTTTTAAGAGGAAAATATACTTGATGATCCATCACTTTGGGTCCATGCCTTTATTTTGTACCTCTTACTTCTTGTACAGACCTGTGAAACTGCTTAGGAGTGCATTATCATCCACAGCTCCCTCTGACTCTGTGTCCTACCTTTCCTCAGATTTTAAATCCCTCTTGTTATCCCTCCAAAGGCCTATGGAAATATGAACTTGCATACCTCCTCTATTAACACCCTCCACTACCTCTTCTCCCTCAGAAAGACTTTTTCTCAATCAAGTATACATTTGTGAACATAATGGCAAGAATATGAAATCTGTGCTAACCATTAGGAAGCTACCAATATGCTGAGAGCACTTCACTGAAACATTAATTGATAAAGAATGTAAAGGGATTATCTGTCTCTCAGGTTAAGGTTTAAACTAATTTCTTTTAGCCACTGTACAAAGATACCTGTGTGGATACCATTGCTAGAACTGGCCAATTAAACCCTGAGCTCCATGCTGAACAGAATTTATAAATCCTCCTTAGAATCTTCCTTGGACTATCTAAACATTGGCTTCCTTGTGTATTTATGAAGATCAAAATCTTTGATGCATTTCAGCATCTTACTGCAAAAAAAACCCAAACCACCATGTTTTATTTCTTGTTATACTGCCTTGCTTTGCCAGACAGCACAAGATGCATAAAGCAAATACATTTGGCTCTTCTGTGACCATGCAAAGACACAGTCACTGTTTGATGGGATACAGCCATGGTCCTGGCTCCCTCCCCCTCAGCCTTCCACCTCAGGAAGAATAGGAACTGGGGGATTCTGGACTGCAGCCCTTTCCCCTGTGTTCCTGAACATTTGGGAACAGCACATCCTCATACCTGCCAGGGACCCAGCTGCAGCCAAGAATTAAAGACCAGCTATTTTTTTTTTTCTTTCAATGCAATGTTTGAAAACATATTCAAGAGCCTCCTCTTCATCTTCCTCCTCCCTTTTTTTCTCCCCATGACTGTCAGTTCTTTTGACTGAGTATCATATCACTGGGATTGATTGCACAAGAGTCACCTGAATGCCAGTCACAATGTTTAACCTTCCATTCACTTGCGTGCTCTGAGACATATGATCTTCTTCAAACACTCACCCTTTGATTTACAGGTCAGGAAAAAGTGAACACTGAGGCAGCAAAGTGCAGGGCTTAAAATGAACTGAAATGAAATGTTTCATATATGCAGGCATTGCTAAACAGTAAAGTCCTTGTTTATGATACACCTTATTTTACCTTCAACCCACAGTGACTTTATCACACTTCATTTATAAACTCGGGGCATAAATTCTCACAAACTCAATGTATTTCATTTATTCATATTGGTAAATCTTTCCTTAAGAAAGTTGTCCTGCAAATCTTTTAGGGCTGAGACAATGCCTGCAATTGTGCATCAGCTGAAAAAAAAGCCTTAAGAACAGGTCAGTTTTTCCCACAGAACATGGACATGAAATCAGCACCACACATTTCCAGGAAGGCTACACTGTTCCAGTACCTAAAGCAACATAACTCCATTGGCCCAAGACAGCATTTGAACTAATGGCAAATGGAGCCTATGGCAGTACCCTCATTAATACCTAAACTACTTGGCAGGCTGCTGCTGCTGCATTCTAAGAGGGGACAGAAGGGGGAAAAAAAAAAGAAAAAAAAAAAAAGGCTTTGTCCCAGATGCCCAAATCCATCAGGCAGCAGAGAAGTAAGACACAGTGTATTTAACAGAAAACCAGGCTAGTAAGAAAAGAACTCCTTAACAAACAATCACTCTTATGGCATGACAATTTCTTTATATGCACATACCTGTTCCTATCCAAATATCTCACCATTTCAGCCTGTGCCAACTGTTGAGTAAAGTTTAGCTATGGTGCAGACACTATTAGATCCACAGAAGATGCAAACATGAAATTGTATCTTCCTCAGCTCTGCTACTTGCAGATCTGTTTGTATCCAAGAGACATAAACTAGACAAGGTACCCTGGCAGAGCCACCACAGTTCTCACTGACTTTCTCCCTTGATAGCCTCCTAGTTTCAAAAATTACAGTTCTCCTCTCCAGGTGTCGGACACAGCAACTTCTGAAGACATTGAGTTTATCAAGGAGAGTCATTCCAGACAAAAAATCCCCATGCTCCAGAATTTATCAGACTTACACCAATTTGTGCCATGGGATTTTTCACTTTCATTGCTTTATTCTGCCACTAAAAAGTAGATATGAATCCCTTTTATTCTCACTATCCAGGCAGCAGTGTCTTTGCTTTTATTTTCTGTCAGGATCAAATATCAATGAAAAAGTATTAAGAGTGCTTGAAAGCTCAGAAATACAGCCTAAGAACTAAAATATTTTCAGATGAATGCATGTGCTTTGTGAATCAAATTTTGCAGTCACCAATCACAAACTGCTGTTTACTTCTCTAATGGACCAGACTAATAAAAAATTACAGATGCCCTTGCCAGGTAATTCAGAAAGTCAATCATGTCACTAAGGGTACAGCTTTTTTTTTTTTTTTTTTGCCTCACAGATCAACTTTGGACTATGAAAAGACAAAGACGTCTATTTTCCAAAAAACAAATCCCAAATTAAAAATAGCCTGGCTTTTAACTATAGATTTTGTCAAGTTTTCCATTTTATATTCTGTTATTAGGAGCCACAATGTAACAGTACAAGTGCTGTGATAAACAGATGACAGGACAGATAACCACGGTATCTTTCAAAAGCCAAAATAGATGCAGGCTTAGAAAGAAAGGAAATTTCTACAGTCTGAAGTATTGACACTGATTTCCTATTTTTGCCTTACTTGCCAGGCTAGGACCTTGCAACTGATTTGCTATCAGTAACAGGGTCTCTGACCTGCTGATGAGATGAGATGAGATGAGGAGTCTCAGAATGAGACCCTGCAGAAGTGCTGCTCGTCTGTAGTAGGTAGGGAAAGTGCATATCACTGCAAGTTCAAATCCCTTTCCATAGAACTGAATCTTGATGCCCTGTAGATGCTGCTGGTGATTGTAGCACCAGAGATGCCTGGTCCTTGAAGCTTGGAATCTGACTGTGTGTTGAAGATTCACTGGCAGCCTTAAAAGCCCTTTGGCTCTGTGACTCAGTTTATTTAGGGACATTAGGATAACTGACATTTATGCAGAGAATTTGTAACAGTTTCTCATAGCAATTCTAGGTGCTGCCATCTAAACTGGTAGGATGCGTCTTTTAGGTTTCTCAGCACAGGAAAGACGTGGACATGCTAGAGCAGGTCCAGAAGAGGGCCACAAAAATAATCAGAAGGATGGAACACCTCTCCTCTGAAGAAAAGCTGAGGTTGTTGTTGTTGTTTGGTCTGGAGAAGAAATGGTTTTGGGGAGACCCTATTGTAGCTTTTGAAAACTTAAATGGGACTCATAAGAAAAATGGGAAGAAACATTTCAGTAGGGTTTGTACAATAGGACAAGGGGTAATGTTTTTAAACTAAAATAGGGAAGATTTGGACTAGATACAAGGAAGATATTTTTTACAATGAGGGTGGTCAAACGCTGCCACAAGTGATGGATGCGTTGTCCCTGGAAACATTCATGGTCAGGCTGGAAAGGGCTCTGAACACCTAATCTATTTGAAGATGTCCCTGCTCACTGCAGGTGGGTTGCAACTTTAAAGGTCATTTCTAACAAAAACTATTCTATGATTCTATTATTATTTTGCTGTTTCAGCATTTCTGACCAGATTTAATTCTTTCTTTTCCACTGTATCTTCTGTGGATTGGTTAGTGTCCATTCCCAACTGCATAAAATTATGCACACTTGTGTTGAGAGGCACAAACATCCATTTATGGCTTTTATGCCAATGGATAGGGTTAACCTTAAACACTGACAAATGCCAGGCTACAAAGAGTGAGTTGCATCACAGTGTTCTGCATCTTCAGAACATGAAAATACAACCAAGAACTCTTTATGGAAGTTGTCAAGAAGTTTTCAAACTCACATCCTTCATACTGGACTCTAACTGAAGGGGCAAAAAATATTAGACATTTGTCACTAAATTTATAGAATTCTCTAAATGGACAAAATAGTTCATAGTTTATGAACTGTATAGAAATCCAAATACAATACTTAAAAATTCTTTGAATGATTTACATGTGTTCTAAACATGTCATGGACAAAGAAGTATTATCCCGTAAAGGCTTAAACAAACTATCAAGTACTTGGAAAGATGTCTATCAACTCTTTATAAACTGGTGAAAGAACCTGCTTAAGAGCAAGTAGTTCAAGCAACAAGTAACAACGTTGCCTACACCAACTGCTCAGCTCCTTTATCAGGTTTCAAGACATTTGGATTTTCCTGAAATATTTCAAACTACGATTCTTCAAACACTCTGTTGTTTTCTGAAAGTTCTAGCAAAAGAGCAATCAGTATCTAGAAACAATGATGAATCACTGACAGTGATTTATCTTGTTAGACACAATGAAAAATTTTCTTGAGTTTAGTGCCATATGCACTCAGTCTGAAAAGAGTAAGTAATTAGTAACAAGTAAATAATTAGTAACAAAGCACAGGACATTGCCAACATTTCCTGTATGCACTAAAATTGTCTTTATATTTTTCTTTTTTTGAGCTACAGGAGCTAGTTATGCATCCAGAAGACAACTTTTCTGTGGTTATCAAGACACATATCTTAAACCCAAGTGAAGATCTGCAGATTAAATAGTAGTTTGGCATAATTTAATTAACTATTTCCATTAAAATGTAAGTCTGAAAATTTGAAAGCAATAATCAGTATTCCCTTTATTTTTCCCTCGTATTTCCAAATTTTCCAAACTTTTTAATAGGTTCATTTAAACACATCTGGCATATTTTCAATGTCTCTTTGTTGGAAAATGCAGACAAAGTTTCCTCATGCAGTACACCACAATCTTTAAATGTAGAGGCAATACAAAAATCATAATTCTCTTTCTTGATCTTCTTTAACTCTCCAGTTCCACAAACAGTTAAAATCCAGACCATCAGATTCAACATCTTGCTAGAACAAAGGAGTCAGAATCTGAATCCAGACACAAGGATTATTTACTGACTGCTGCTTTAGCAGACCTCTCTTATTTACAGTGAGACAACTCTGGTGTCCATTAGCGATACACTGCAATTTGATAATTCTCAACTTCTCTTAGGGTCTCGGAAGCTAACAGCAAATAAGGATTCCAAGTGCACACGGAACAAAGGAGAATTTCTACTTGACACTCAGGTCCTCTGTGATCTCAGAAATGGCTTTGTGCTCTGCTGATGTTGGCTTCTGAGGAATCATGGTGCTCACAGACCACAGCAGAGGGTAGCATATAAACCTGAGGTTTGAGTTTGGGCCTTTTTAGCAGCAATAACTTTTGTTGAAAAGTTTTATATAAGCACCTACATTTTGTTTTAGCTGATAAATGGGAGACAAAACAAAGTTAAAACACAGAGTGAGTATACTAAACAACATGAAAAAATACTACTTACAGTTAAATATCCTTTTATGGATGGCAGCCTATTACCAGGTCTAGAAAAATATGTTCACATGAGGTTCAAACACTCAACAACTAAGCATATTACTGTAACATATTGGACCATCCTGAGAACTATCAAAATTGCCAATGTTTACATTTCAGATATATGTGAGCATCCATTTTTGCAGGCATATCATAATCTGAGCTATCAGAAGGCACTGTTTCTCCTGTAGTTATATAGACTGGCTAGTTTTGGCCAAAGTCCCTTAGTACTGTAAGTGGTATTTGTGAGGGTAGAAACAAGGAACTCTTTTACAGCAACCAGTGTTTGAACTGATGCATAAATCATCACAAAAAGATATGCTTTTTGAGTGTGATGCTTGTGAGAGATTCCCACACACACTGCACAAGAGGAGTTTGGGCCTAGATGATAAGGACTTGGAGGCGGTGCGCTCATTCTATCTTCCACACTGGTGCAGACTTCAAGATCAGGAGTGGAAACACACAAAACAATTTGACATTTGAAGGGTGATAATCTAGGAAGGGAGATAAAATTGTATCTTTTTTCTTGGAAACTCATGGTCACCAAAAGAATTTGTGCCAGCAAACAAGTAATTGGATTAAATCCAATACACATTTTCAGCAAAACAGTGTTTAATTCACAATGGGCCTGCTCTCCTAGAGTTACAGCTGGGTAAAATTGTGCTGTTCTAGTTTGGTAGCATTTTACATTTGCTGCATGGTGAAAGGTTATGGTGAAAGGCTGTTGAGAACTAAGCCTACATGGTATCACAGGCCTTGGCTCGTTGTACAGAGGATTTGTTAGGAAAGCAGCTACATTGGTGCAAATCCTCTGTATTGGCAGAGCAAACAACCACACACACTACGCAGTGTTGCAATCCATCTGGGTTTCAAGTGGGGATTAAATTCTGCAACCCAGGCTAGACAGGGGAACTATATAGCCACAAACCCTTACCTTGCAGGAGCACACACAAATGGAGGGACTTAGCCACTTCTCCTTCCCCANGGGGTAGGGATATTTTGGTCTGTTCTTGTACTGCCTCACTTTTACAAGTGAACATAAGGTTGGATAAGCTTCGGACAGTTTAACACTCTAAATTAGTTCATGATCTCTTTTTCCTGGATCAATTTTGTGTAATTACAAAGTCATGCACACTTTTCTTGATGAATTTTGTGCTTTACCAAAGACTAGTTCAGTATGGCTAATCATATTCACTACATTTAATAAAACTGTGAAAGTAAATGAGTGGAAAGGCTTGTCTTTATCCTCCTTCCATGCCATTTTTGTTATTTCCAGTGTTCTTTGGAGTGTACTCTTCAAAGGCTTGTCCAAGCTAGTTATACACCTTTTTTTTTAAAAAGAACAAACTGTATTAAGACATGATTTTGAGCAATGCTGGATAAACAGGAACTGTCCATCAAACGAGAGTTAATAAATGTTTATTTGTTTGAACCACTAGAACTCAGGAGCTCTGCTGTCACTTCACACCTGATATTTATGAGCCCAAAGCAATGGGAGATTCAGGTACATTTTCCAAAATCAGGAATGGATTCCTTCTGCATTTCTTTTGCATAATACAGATTTGACATTTCCACAACCTATTTCTCTTCAGGATAAAATATTTCACTATTACAACAGTCTGCCAGTGAAGTCTTTTCATTCTCACAGCTTCCAACTCAGCATCTTTACCCAGATAAACCTCTGCCAGTCTTACGTAGGTTTGTCTAGTATGAACACAATGTGATTCATGGTGGTGACTGCTTCGGTGTTTATAAGATTATTTTTATAACACTCTATAAGGATGAGATAAACCTCCACCAGAAGGTTCTAGCGTACCTCCTGACGTTTTATTTGACTCTTGTTCTGCTCACAACTCTTACTGAACTATTTATAATGTTTTAGGTTTGGACTTGCCAAATCCTCACAGGGAAGAACTAAAACTTCTCACTCCTCTGATTTGTTGTATTAAAGCTTTAATAAGGCCTTCTAAGAAAGGCTCTGAAAGCCCTCAGGAAGGCTAATAATGATTCTGATGTCTCTTAGGACAAAGAAGCAGACTTCAAAGCCAGTACAATCTCTGCCACACACAGATGTGGAGAACAGGAGCTCCACCTGCCCCAACACCAAATGACAGGGAATAGGAATGGAAGCCAGAGCTGGCCACAGCCTGCTGGGCACTGTGGGTAGAGCAGGAGAATACTCAGCAAGAGAATGCCACTGTCTGAAGCCTGTTCCAGACCAATGTGGCAGTAAAGGGATACAGTAACTACAGTCATCACCCTAAGACAATAGAGGATAAAACATTAAAAACATACCAATAAACTGTAGCATAATGAGCCATTGGCTTCCAAGCCTGTCTGGAAAGCCTGGTACTTGCTCATCCCCATGTCCCATATGACCTCCTGTATCACCACAGTTCACTTGGCAGAACTGAACACATGAACACTCCCTGCTCCACTGTAGCACAAAGGTCTATGCTCGATTCACTGTCAGCGACTCCTATTGCTTCAGGGCACTGGTTGAAAACAGCTGAGGGGACTTCCAGAAAGCTCACAATCTACCTCCATCCTATAACATGTAGTGAATGCTGAAGAGTACAAATGCACTTACTATCACAAAACAGATTTTGTTTCACTTTTCTGCAGAAAAAAAAATACCTCTCCCAAATCCTTTACCCTTTAAGAACTCAGACATATAATGAAAGCCATGAGTCACCTGGAGCTACTGTAGTCAGACTAATGTAACTGCAGCTTGATAATGGTGTAGCAATGAAAAGACTCACAATCATAAACATTTTTGTCACCTCAGTATCTTCTGTGAATGAAGAAAAATCACAGTCTTGACATCATGACTGGTATCAGTCTGTCTTATGTCTGGGTTCAAGAGATATTGTCATAAAAGTTACACAACTGTCAGCCAACAATTATTCTTAACAGGAAATTTCATAAATTGTTTTGTCTTCCATTCCTGGAAGACTAGAACTTACATAGCTTCTCCTCATCTATTCCATGTGCACTTTGAAGGATAATAGTACTCCATCTCTGCTTATAGATTCAACACCTGTAATTTTGCACAAAAACAAGCACAATATTAAAAGCCTAAATTAATTTTTCAAAAATCAATAAGGACTATAAATGAAAGTTGGTGGAAAGAGAGCAAGTGTTCTGTGAAGATCATTAGCTTTCCATACTACTACCTATTTCATTTAAGCCTGGAATGGAATTATCATACCTTAAAGGGCAGATGATTTACCAAATACTTGCTTTTTTCCCCCCCTGAATTGAACATACAGTCTTAGTATCCAAGGTATAATTTTAATGTAATGAAAATATCCTACACCCAGTAACTATAGATCAGTGAAAACACAAGAAATCCTGCCTTTGCTCGCATGAGAAAGTAAATAAATAAGACTGTCCTCAGACTAGCAAAGTTTCTTCTCTGATACAGCTGAGAGACTGCCTTGTGTTGGACTCAGTCTGGGATTAAACGTGAGAGGTCAATTTCTAAAATTGTCTGTCAATCTTTCAAACAGCCTAAATTCATTTTGAAGTGCTGAAGGAAATACATGAAACAGAATCAAGCCATTCAGTGTTCACAAAACACAGCTGATTTAAAGCAAACTATATAACCTGTTGTGTGGGTGGACCTTTATCTCATGTGGGTTTAGTTAGCAAAGCTAAAAATATTAGCCAATACAAGGTTGGAGGCTGTCCTCTGAGCAGATGCAGATGATAACCCTTGTGAGCTCAGCTGTCTGCTCCAATTGCCTTGCAAATGATAGTGTGTTTCCAGCACAAATTACAGGAATTTAGACAGTTTGTTTGTACAGAGTGAAATTGCACAACTATACAATTCTGCACTCAAATACTGTGGAAGCACGGTGGAGGCTTCCTCGTTGGGGCTCTAAATATGAGTTACCAGGACTGTATAAATTCTTCCCAAATAAAATAATCCTTCCAATTCTGGGGAGTAACTATGGCCTAGCAATCTTTCTTTGTCCTTGGTACCATATATGCAACAAAGGTCATTATCTTTCAGTCATTTATTCTAAACTTTACATTTATCCACGTTGCTAACAGTTTCCGTCCACTTAATGAGGGGTTCACAATACAAGTGCCATTTATTTTAAAGGCTCAGCTCTTGAAATCCTGTGATCATTCTCCCACATTTCTTTTACAAATGTGAAACACAGGGTATGCTAGTGTTTGATAGTAGTCTAAAGCTGATTTATGTTCTGAAGGCAGTCTGTCCATGGCATCACAGAGCTCTACACAGGCTAATTCCCCCTGCTGCACAGTTCAGCATCCTGGTGCAGCATGCATGTATATTGCACTATTCATACAGTATACAGCAGGTACATTTCAAGCCTTCACAACTCCACAGGGAAGCACATGAAATGAAAATCACCAAAAGAAGAAAGAAGATTCAACGAACCCTGCTTCTCTTATGGTTTTCGTGATATGGTGGCTAGGTTCATTAGTTCTGCACAGAATGCCCGATCTCTGCCATGGAGATAGGAGAGCAGTTTGGCCGCAAGCCCAGCCTGCCTCTCTACCTGCAATACTGCCTGCTGTCCTTAGGCCCTGTGTCTCAGCCCTTCCCCTTTCAGAAGGGCTGTGTTCTCAGAAACTCCCCGTGACCACCACTAAACATCACCGACGTGAAGCACTGGCACAAGGGCTGAGTGCCTGGCCCCCACAGTCCTCCCAAATTCTCCTCAACAGCACAGGATGACCCAGGGTGGAAAATTGAGTCCAAGACCCTGAGTAAGCAGAAAATTCCTTTAACACCAGGCTACTGGGCCGTTCGTCAAATTTACCTAAGCATTTCAGCAATACCTTGTACAACCTTTTTAAATGCCTGACGGAGCTGGATTACTTACGGCGTCCCGCTATTGTTCTCTTTAAAGACTTCTCTTAGCCTATTATCGATAGCGAGGTCAGACACCCTGAGGGCAGTGTAAGTGGAAAGCATCCTGAGCGGAAAACAGGCTTAACGTTTTTATTAGCTACGATTCAGCATGAAAGTCCTGTGTGGGANGGCGCTGGTTGGCTGGGACGCGCGCGCCCGCTCCGCGCTGGGCACGGCACGGCACGGAACGGCACGGAACGGCACGGCACAGCAAAGAACGGCACAGCACGGAACGACAGAGAACGGCACGGCACAGCAGGGCGGGACGGCACCGCACCCGAGACACCGCACCGCCCTCCGCACCCCGCTGAGCGTCACTTCTGTCCTGTCCCCAGCCGGTCCCGCTCCGCCCTCAGGTGAGACGCTGCGGCCCCGGTGGCGGGCGCGGGACGGGCAGACGCCGCCGCCGGTCGCTGTGGGTGACCCGGCGGGGCCGGACGCCGTGGGAAGCTGCGGCGGAGGAAGGAGCGGCGGGCGGCTGGGGCACCGCGGGGTGGGAGCGCTCCCCGTTCCGGGCCGGCTCCCGACAGGAGCGCCCGGCTCCTGCCCCAGGAGGGTCTCCGCACCTGCCCGCCTCGCCCTGATGTCCCGTTCCCTTCCGCGGTAAGGTCAGAAATGCTGACAGCTCACTCGGGTGTCGGGCGGTGCTGCTGCATCGCTCCTGAGCCGTTCCATACCGTTAGGTGTGTTCGCTGATCCTCTGGTTTCTCGCGGTGCAGGCAGGGCGCTGGGTATTTATCACTACACCTGGCATGACTTTTACGTGCTCTTGCAGAGGGCTTCTTTACAAAATTCGTCTTGGCTAACTCCTTTTTGTGAAAACGAAATGGACAAAACTGAAATCTGTTAGTATTTCACTTTCTGGGTATGGGTTTGGCACATTTGCCATAGAAATGAAACTTTCTTCTTGTGTAGAATCTCCAGGCACTTTCTGCATGCACTTTGTTTGAAAAGCAATTTGCTGAATTAACGTAGCATGCACAAAGATAACTTGAGTTGACATACTAGCAGCGTACCATCTATCTCGTGAGCAAAAATGGAATATTCCTGCCCTTAGGTTCCTTTTTAATCTTAAATTATTAATGGTCCTCTGCATTACAAGAATGAAATTTGTAATTGGTACAGAGTGCAAATACATGTAGGGAACTGAATACAAGAGGAGCTGGTTATAAAGAAGGACGTGCCTCCCTAAAAGAGCTAGCAGGAGAATGACATTCAAGAGCTCTTTCCGTTCTTTACAGTTGTTGAGAACCTCTGGGGAGAAACAGCAGGCCATACCTAGCCCAACTCTTCTGCAGCCCTTGGAAAAAATGAATGAGAAAAGGGAAAACCTTTTCCCTGCTTGGGGAGCATAGGAAAGCAGAGCTTTAGAGTTACTTGCACTTTCGTTTAGCAGCTGTTTACTGAGTTGTTGGGGTTGCTCCTAAGATAGGGCTAGTGGCAATCATAATATCCCATCTTCTTTTAGAACCTGATTGTCAAGTTCACCAAATGTTGTCATTTGTACTTAGTTAAATGGAAATATTTGTGTCGCACTTCATCATGTTGTTTTCTGTGTAATCAATACAGGAAAAAGTTCCTTTTTCTCTAAGAGACCCCGAAAAAAACATACTTGCCGAAACTGACATAGAAAGGGAAAAACACTTGCATTTGCTATGTATCCAACAACATAAAAGGTTTGAATGTATGTTGAGAGGAAGTGTTGGTTTAGGTATCAATGGGAAGTAACATTTCTACTGTCTGTTCAACCATGTAATGTAGAGCAAGTGAGGTGTGTCATAGTAAAGATTACAACAGTGAAGGTTCTGCTCTTTCTTTTACTTAAATTTCTCACAGTATTTGAGCTTTTAAAGGCAAAAGTTTGAAGTGAGGCCATATTCAGTAAGTCAGAAACATAAGGCTTAAGAGCAGTTTTCTTCCATGTAATCCCTCAAGGTTTGTTGAAGAGATTTGGGGCAGATGTACTGTGAATTTGTGGTGTTACAGAAACTGAAACCAATGCGCAGAGATGATGGGCTAGTTAAAGGAAACTCGTAAAAAAACTTGAGAAGATAAAATTCTGCAATATTGTTCGTTTGGTAATAATAATAATAAAAATCCCCAACAAACCTATACAAAACAGGAGTGGGACAAAGACTGGATTAGCTAAGGCTTCTGAGCAACACAGAGGTGAAGCTGAGGTGGATTTTAGGGAAAAACTGGGCTGAGATTTCTTGAGTTTTTTATAGTGTCAGCATGTAAGAGGAGTGTCTTGTCCATCACAGAAGAGGCTTCTAAACCAGATTAGACATGACTGTTGGCCACAAGGAGTCATCCAGGAGGCCTAGTATTCCACCTGATCTCCTCTGAGATCCTTCTGGGCCTGGTTTGCACTGCAAATGTTTCACTTGCCAACCTGCAGCAGGTGTTCCTGTTCCTCACCTTCCCGCCTATTTAAAAGAAATTCCCCACTTTGGAGAATTACACCATGCAAGTAGATCCCTCAGTGAATTACTCTGTGTTCCAGCAGGTTTTAGTTTCTCTCAGCCCACGGTGACCTTGCTGCACGTCCTGCACACGGTATCACGGTGTGCTTGTTGCTGTGCGTACTGCCTGCCTGGGTGCAGAGCAGATGGGAGAGGGAAGGAAGTGCACTGCCACAACCAGAACTGATGCTTTCTCTGCAGGCACATAGGGTGAGGGTCACAGCAAGGCAGCTCTCTTCTCAGCTGTGAGCTCCTCAGGAGCTCCTCAGGTAAGGAAGGTGCNGAGCAGTGCGGTGGGATTTGCTCGTCAGCAATGTTAAACACAGGAGCATTCACAGTTCAGGGAGGCACACACACCTTGATCCACATTTCGTCGTGCGGATGCTCACACGGAGCAGGGAGGAGGCGGCTGGGGACCCCACCCTCCCGCGCACGGAGGTGATGCCATTGCGGCCGCTCCCCGCACGGGGCCCCGCAGGATTTCCTGCCTCCGCAGCCCCTCAATTCCTGGAAACGATCTCTCCCGAGGGCAGGAAGGGCGAGCGCGCCGCCGCCGGCAGCCCCAGAGCCCCGTGAGGGGCGCGGCGACCCCCGGCCCCTCAGAGCAGAGCGGAGCAGCGCGCGCGCGCGCGCTTCCC
>VYZP01020535.1:24790-107971 GCA_013400635.1 Hypocryptadius cinnamomeus
GTTGGTTTAGGTATCAATGGGAAGTAACATTTCTACTGTCTGTTCAACCATGTAATGTAGAGCAAGTGAGGTGTGTCATAGTAAAGATTACAACAGTGAAGGTTCTGCTCTTTCTTTTACTTAAATTTCTCACAGTATTTGAGCTTTTAAAGGCAAAAGTTTGAAGTGAGGCCATATTCAGTAAGTCAGAAACATAAGGCTTAAGAGCAGTTTTCTTCCATGTAATCCCTCAAGGTTTGTTGAAGAGATTTGGGGCAGATGTACTGTGAATTTGTGGTGTTACAGAAACTGAAACCAATGCGCAGAGATGATAGGCTAGTTAAAGGAAACTCGTAAAAAAACTTGAGAAGATAAAATTCTGCAATATTGTTCGTTTGGTAATAATAATAATAAAAATCCCCAACAAACCTATACAAAACAGGAGTGGGACAAAGACTGGATTAGCTAAGGCTTCTGAGCAACACAGAGGTGAAGCTGAGGTGGATTTCAGGGAAAAACTGGGCTGAGATTTCTTGAGTTTTCTATAATGTCAGCATGTAAGAGGAGTGTCTTGTCCATCACAGAAGAGGCTTCTAAACCAGATTAGACATGACTGTTGGCCACAAGGAGTCATCCAGGAGGCCTAGTATTCCACCTGATCTCCTCTGAGATCCTTCTGGGCCTGGTTTGCACTGCAAATGTTTCACTTGCCAACCTGCAGCAGGTGTTCCTGTTCCTCACCTTCCCGCCTATTTAAAAGAAATTCCCCACTTTGGAGAATTACACCATGCAAGTAGATCCCTCAGTGAATTACTCTGTGTTCCAGCAGGTTTTAGTTTCTCTCAGCCCACGGTGACCTTGCTGCACGTCCTGCACACGGTATCACGGTGTGCTTGTTGCTGTGGGTACTGCCTGCCTGGGTGCAGAGCAGATGGGAGAGGGAAGGAAGTGCACTGCCACAACCAGAACTGATGCTTTCTCTGCAGGCACATAGGGTGAGGGTCACAGCAAGGCAGCTCTCTTCTCAGCTGTGAGCTCCTCAGGAGCTCCTCAGGTAAGGAAGGTGCATGTAAGGTTTAGCTGCTTTGTTCCTCTGAGCGCAGATCAGAGAGAGATCTGCTTCCACTACCATGGTATGAGAGATGTTTGTACTTTGGAGTTGTAATAGAGTAGAACAATGCTAATTAAAAACTCAACTATCTTCAGAACCAGAAAGTGGAAGACTGAGGGGTAGGGGGATGAAGGCCATAAACTTTTATCTGTGAAGTGGAACTTTTAGGCTTATGCTTTAGTAATGATGAAAATCAGGTTTAGCTACATTTCTATCTGCTTACATTCTTCAAACAACTAGTCTCACTTTACAGCATAACAATGTAAAAAATATCTCAGCAAGCAGGAGAGTCTTAATGTGGCCTTTAATAGGACAATAATGTAAATGTTTAATGATTGATGAAAAAGAATTGTGAATGAGCTTGTGGAAGGGCTTTACATGTCTGTTTGAGAGTAAGAAGGATCTTGATATATCCTTGGAGGTCATGTCTGTGGATTTTAATGAGGGTGAATCAGAGAAAGGCTGTTAGAAGCAAATGAGATCTCAGTAAAGTAAAAACATAGAAAGCTCTGTGTTTTTGATCAGATAAACCAGACACCCTTTTTTAGTTTGGTTTTTTTTAAAAGAAATGTTCTGAAAGAAGCTGCAAGTAACTTCTAATCTGCTGTCAATACTCGAGAAACAAGTAAACAGTTACAAATGGTGCAGTATCACATAAGGCAGCTATTTAAAGAGTTGTAGAGCCCTGAATATGCTAATTAATAATTTGGGGAGCTGTTTAATTGTGGGTTAAGGCTGTTATTTCTAGGGCTTATGAAGGGAGCTGTGTGGGCCTGCCTTGGAGGAAGTAAGGGTGAGCACAGTAGAAAAGATGGTGAGAAGATTCTCCACAGTAGTAGCTGCATGAAACATGGCAGTTCAGAAACACTGATATGTCTTTGCCACCAAAATGCTTATTGGCAAGTAGCAAAGGGAAGGGCAGGACTCTTAGAGGACATAAACATCATGCCTCTAGCTCTAGTGTCAGTTCTTGTGGCTTGTCTATTTCACAAAGGTGGAATAAAGTGTTATTTCATTTTCTGTTTGCTCTCTCTCTTGTGTTGTGCTGGGTATCTACAGAAGGTTGTAATTTCTGTGAGAAATTAACTTCAGTCCTACATTCAGTTCTGAAATGATCCTGATAAGAAGGGAGAAGTGCCCAGTGGGACACTACTCTGTTAATTTGAAGACTCTGCATTTCACTGCTGCTATTCAAACTGGCCTGAACCTCTGAAACCTACTTGTGCCCCTGAGCTTTGCTTTTAGGGCAGCATCTGCGGTGAAATCAATGTTGTTCCCACCTTTGGTTCTTGGAAAGCCTCCACCTTGCTCCTGGATGGTAACCAAGCCACAATAAAGTAGGCATTTACCAAACCCAACGAAGGACATTTATAGTTAATTTCATTTGTTACCAAAGGGGGGAAGCAGCACAGAATTCCCAGTTCATATGTCATCAGGCTGTCAGCTCATATTTTAGTGTCTTGTCACCTTGAAGGTAGCCAAAAAATCCTCAGTCTGTTGCCTAAGAGAGAGGAGCTGGTTAACTGGGATACAGCAGTGTTAGGTTCTGACACCTAAGGTGGTTTGGGTTTTTTTTTTAAATCTAAATCCATAAGGAAATTATTCATGAAGAAGCTTAATTTGACAGAGTTGTGTCAATCTCCAGTTATGCCCAAAAGCTCATCAAGCTACCCATGTTTTCTTCACTGCATTGGAGCAAAGAGTGTTTTAGTGAAGATACACAGTTTACCTCTTTGAAACTTCAAAAGACTTTTATTGACCAAGCAGGCCTGTTGTACAATATAAAATGCATCATAAAAGATGTTGTTGCTGTTGCATGTGTTGTAATTTTAGGTTGAAAATAGTAATGTTTATTTTTTTTTCCTTTTTTCCTCCTTAGGAGTGCCACGTTAAGAGGAAGACATGAAGTATTTTTAATGAAGTTCTGCTTTTGATCAAGCTGCTAAAAATGGATGTGAACGTTTTCTCCTGTGAGGTAAGTATCGACAGGGAGAAACAAAAAAACCCCTGACTTGTTTCACTTAGTGTTGCCTGTCACTGCTGCTCTTCTGACCAGCAGCTTTTGGTCAAGTATTTTAGAGTTATAACATCTGTGTCTTGGCAAACTTTGTACCAAAAGTCTTAACTGAAAAGTCCTACAAATAATAGTTTCATTTACAGGATTAGTCAGCTTTGTTCTGATATTCCTGCAGATAAAAACAAATGTTGGTATTGCAGGGTTGGTAATGAGCAGCTTCTGCACAGGGTAGCTTTTGACCCGGTGTCAAGCTTTTTTCCAAGCATCAAAGAAACGGAAGCTGCAAATTCTGATTTTCAAGGGTGAATACTCACACAGACTAACTGCAGTTGCAGGAAATGAGTGAGGTCCTGGGATGAAGGAAGAGTTTGCACCACAGACATGCAGGTACTTTTCCATGCATCCAGGCAGCTTTCTGAGTTCCTGCTCTAGGCAGCCTAGGGAAAAGTGGGGCTTTTGCCATCCTGAGTTACAGGTGTGTATTTACATTGCTTTTGTCAAGTATCACAGCCAGATCTTCACAGTTCCTGCAGTAAGTATGTAAGTTAGTTAAACCAAATACATGTCCTTAATTTAGGATTGTGGGAAAATTCAGGTTGTAAGGAACCTCAGGAGATCATAGAGTCAAGCCCTCTGCTCACAATTTCGAGTAGTCAATGAAATTAGGTCATTTTCATCCACTGGCCTTCTCAGTCTGTTATATGTTCAGAAGTATTAACAAAAGATGGATTCATAGCTTTCCATATGTATTAAATGTACATTATAATAATGCAGATAGGGACAGAAGATGCTACTAAAATTTGTCAGAAGGGAGAATGTTTTAATTAAGACAGGATTGCACAGGAATGGTCTGTTTCTCTGAACAAAGGAAACAATAAATCTCTGATGTGTTCATTTCTTGCAATTGCAAATGAAACCTCCACGGGTCAGCTAACTCTGACCTAATGTCATGCTGCCTGTATTTTCAAGACGGGTTCCCTGCAAGAATTACCCCTTCCCAGGCATCTCTGGGGGATTGATGTATTTACTTCCTCCAGTAAGCAAAATTGCGTTCTCATAATAAAAGGAAGTTAACATTGCTTATCCTGTCTGAAACATGTTACTGAAACATTTCCTCTGAAGTATAAATATTTGTTCATGGGAAAACATAGTGACAATGTGAATAAAAATAAACATCTTGTCAGGAAGCTTAGGGAGCTATCTCCCCCCTGGGCTCTAAAAGAAAACACAAACCAAGCATTCTTCCTGCCCCCATCATTGTGTACTACCAAGCAGAACATTTTGTGAGCCCTAGGAGTAGCTACTTCCACTGTTTTGGCCAGGGAGGATTATACAGTGAAGGGGTTAATCTTGTCAGGAGAAAGACATTTTAGCATTCAGAGCCTCATAGGAGGGTCAATGAAGTGAAGAGACACTTGGTTTACTTTGGATTTATGCTTATCTCAATGTGCTTTGAATTGATCCCTCAAAATTGGTAATTTAATAGCTTTAATAGTTACATTAGTAATTTAATGAGCCCCTTTCAGGACATCATCAAAGACAAACAGATTCTTTGTGAATAAAAATAGAAGTAATTTTATAGGTAATGCAGTTCCTGCAAGCCAGTATACAGTATTGCACATATGCAAGTTGTGATTGTCATGGTTTAACCCCAGCCAGAAGCTAAGTACCGTGTAGTTACTTGCTTATGTACCCCCAGTACATAAAAGGGGAAGAGAATCAGAAAAAATATAAAACCTGTGGGCTAAGGACTGTTTAATAGTTGAAATAAAATATGATAATCATTGGAATTAAAAGGGAGAGAAAAGAAAGGGAGAGAAATAAAACCCCAGAAAAACAAGTGGTGCATGTGTGCTGGCTGAGGCCCAGCCCAGCCCTGAGCAGCAATTGGCAGCTCCCAGTTGATTCCCCCAGTTTATATACTGGCATGACCTTTTAGGAATATCCCTTTGGCCAGTTTGGGCCACCTGTCCTGCCCTGCTCCCCCTCAGCCTCTGGTGTACCTGCTCACTGGCAGAGCACTGAGATGTCTCAGTTGGGAGAGAGCACTACCAAGCAACACCTACAACACCCGTGCGTCATCAGCGTTCTCATAGGGAGTCCAAAACACAGCTCTGTACCAGCAACTGGCAGGAAAATTAACTCTATTCCAGCTGAAACCAGGACACTGATGCTATGAATTGTTTAATATGCACTGACTGATCTCACCATCAAAAAGTACCTATTGAGGGAAATGGCACACCCAAGAATCCAAATATCTCTTTTCACCTCTGCTCCCAGTGTCAAGCCTTGCTTCCCAGACTGTTTTAAAATTAATTTCTGAGTAATATGTACAGCTCATGCAGCTAAATTACAGGACAATATTCTCAGAAATTTGCTGTTTCCACACCAGTTCCTATTGTTTCTCTGATTTGGTCTCACTTCTCAAAGTGAATATATCTGCAGGTCTGGTAAAAAGCTAACTTGTGGATGGGTATGTGCTTGAATCAGAAAATGCTACATCTCTGGAAGGTGTGTCTTTGTAGAGGTGTTATTTACTCCTTAATATCCCAGTTAAAGCTTATTTGCTTCTGGGATTCTGTGTCACTTGAGGCATTATGAGACAAAGTAGTAGTAAATTTAGCTGTCTGGGTAAAGAAGCTCCTGCTCTCTTAGAGATTAGTGTCTTCACAGTCAGTGGAATAAAATAGCTACTGCCTCTGCAGTGCAATCTGGCACTTGAATGTATCTGACTAAAGTTCTGGTAAATACAAAGTTCTGGACTGTGCAAAGCCAGCAGAAGGGTGTGTGTGCAACAGTAACCTTCAGCAGAATTACATTTATCAGAGGAAATTTTAAATTTTAAAAGTGCTTGAACTAGTTCTTCTAAGACTTAAGACTGCTTGTGACTAGAGATTAGAAACAAGGACTGCCTTGTGTGGGTGGTTCAGGTGTGAGAGGAAGGGCAGTGTTGCTGTTTGTTGGTTTTGATCTTTGTAATTAAATTTATGTTCTCTAGCACTGTTTATCATAATGTTGAAATCCTTGTTTCTAACTTTTTCATGGGATTTGCTGTGCTTTACACAAAGATGAATGTTTTTCACAACACCTATGCAGAATCAGGAACAATTTGTTACAGTTAGGTGGAAAAGGAAGAAAGAAATGATGCAGTTCTGAAATGTCCATTCATTCAGGGAGCTTAAGCATCAAGGTACCCAACATAAGAAATCAAAGCTGGGATATCAGTGCTGTTACATCAGAACATTCTCTTGGTAGCTGGAATTACCTGTCTGTCACACCTCTGGAAGCAAGGGTCCAGCACCCTCAAAAGGAGGATTTGCAGTAACAAAACCGTAGTATGGTAACAGTACCTGAGCTTTAGCTGCTTTTTGTTTTCAGCTGCTTTGTCAGGGGTGAAATTTGCTTCTGCATGGGCTCCTAGATGTGCTCAGCATGGGCAGGTGTCCCAGTAATTGTCCTGAGCAACAGGTCCAGTTAACACTTGAGATGGATATATGTGTGGTGGGGCCTTATGGCTGTCCATGTTTCAGTTTTTGATTTATGGCTGTTCCATAACACTTGAACCTCCTGAATTTGTCACTTCTATTTCAGAGACATCTTTTTGACTGTCATGTGAGCTTATGACAATAGTGTAGATTATTGGTCACTAAATACAGAAGAATGTTTCTTAAAATACTTTACAGTCTTCTAAGGAAAATACCTGTGGGTCAGGCTTTCCTTGAAGCAATCCAGCTGTCTCCATTGAATTTCTCCAGGGGTGAATGTTGTTCTTTTAATTCTCTAATGTGTTTGCAACAGTGCTCCCCACAGGCAACACTATAATTAAGGAACTTTTAACTTACTATGAAGGTACAATAGTCTTTTAGCTGTAGATCTGAATTTCATCTAGAAGCCTAACGTAAAAAATCAGAATGGTGGAGGAATGTTTATCTTCTGTAACAGATGCAGTTTGATGACATTTTATTGGCAATTCCTTCTGTAAATAATTCGTACCTTTTCATGCAAAAATATTTTGGGGACAAGGTGTGGGAGAAATTTAATTCTCTTGAGGATTTTATAATGCTACAAAATGCACCCTGCTCTAGCAATTTTGTCAATACGTATGGGAGTAAATAAGATTAATACCTTTTTAGTTCTTCTCTTCTTCCTTTACCCAGGAAAAGAACTCTTGCCTGACTCAGAAAAGTTTAAAAATAGAATGCTACATGTCTTGCTACTTTGTTGAAAGAGGAAAAAAACCCCTGCTAGTAGAATTTGTGATGCTTTGGCAATATGACTTTCAAGCAATGAGTGGATGAGAAATTTCAAGGCACTAGAATATTTTTTATTTTGTTAAAGCTCCCTGAATGCCTTATTAGCTTCAAAACCACTACTGCTGCTGGTTGTAGTTTGTCTTTAATTTTACAAAGGTATATTCTGTTCCTGACATATTTAAATGCTGCACTTATAAGTGTAATTGGAAAGTGATGTCTTTTACTCAGTACTTTGCAAATTACACAGTATAAACACACTCCTTTAAGTTCTCTGATTTGTGCCTAATCTGTAGTTCAGACCTGTAACAGTGATACTTTCAGGCAGATCCTGGAAATAGTCCTACACCCTCTGTGAAAACTGCAAATATATGCAAGAAGTATGTGATTTCATGGTTGATAGCTTTTGAATGGTAGCATTTAAAAGAACAAAATCCTTCTTGGAAACTATTCCTAATAAACATAATTAGGGAAGTCTCATCAAGCAGCCTGTGGTGAAACATGCAAACTGTCTTTATTGCCTGCTGCTGCTTAGACTTGGAATCACTCGTGTGTGTTTTCTTGTATGGATCACTTGTGTGCATTCTTCTGCAATTTCTGCAATTACCATTATCCTTCAGCTACACCATTTTGCTAGAATTTATAGGAAGTGTTTCAGGGAGTGAAAGATAGCCATCAGAACCAACCCTGGTAATATTCTTTTTGCATGCGGTTTATGACCTTAACTCATTGGGGAAACAAAAAAAAAAAAAAAAAAGAGGGAACTAGATTTGTTTAGACATTTTGAAGTAAACCACTAAAATACATGAGTGGCATTTGGACAGTAGAAAC
The DNA here is from genome assembly GCA_013400635.1 of Hypocryptadius cinnamomeus. NCBI lineage: Eukaryota > Metazoa > Chordata > Aves > Passeriformes > Zosteropidae > Hypocryptadius > Hypocryptadius cinnamomeus. The sequence continues at coordinate 32,979 of VYZP01020535.1, forward strand.
CTTGTGTTGATATCATCCAGTCTAACCCACTGAATTTGTTGTGTTGCAAAAATGCAGACTTTGCAAGGCAGTCTTTGCTAGAGTGACTAAATCATGTCAGTGAACTGGAGTAAGGTGGTGGTAAGAGGCACAAGGTCTTACCTGTGGATGGATGGAATGTAGGAGCATAGAGATAGTAATGAAGGTAATCTCACCCCTAAGGGGTTACAGCTGTGCTAATTATCAAGAATTAGGAACAGGCCTGCCCTTAACAGGCCACAGCTAGTTCCAATTAGGAGAGGTATTGTAAAAGAGTAGGTTGGCTGGTCCAGAGATCAGATGGAGTTTGTTGGCTGTGCTGTGAAGAAGAAGAAGGAGTCAGTACTGCGAGGAGCTGCCCATGAGAAATCACCAAGAAGGTATGAAACCTTTGCATTAAGATAACAACAAGAAGGTATGAAGCTTTTGCATTAAGATGACAACACTTACCTTCCTGGAAAAGCTTTCTCTTTTGAAAAATGAGTGGTTCCAAGGTGTAAAATACAGAGAATGTAACAACGCTTGAATTTTGGTCTTGAATTCATAAAATCCCACAGTGTTGCTACTGTGCAGAATTGCACTGTTCAAAATAAATTAAGACTTGTACTGTAATCTTGGGGGGATTGTAATCCAAATAAGCATGCTCTTTGAACAGCCTAGTGAAAAAATAGTGAGGTTACAGGTGCTTCATTCATTTGTTTTGTTTCAGCTACTTTAAGTTATCATCTTTCTAAGACAGGCATGTAGCAACTAATTCTGTGGACTTTTTCTTCTTGAATTACTCCCCAAATTGAAGCCCAGAGGAGTCTCTGGAAGCTTTTCCTCAACTGTTTCAGAAGGATTTGTATCAGGCTCTTAAAACCATAACTGGGTCTTACTTCCATGTCTAGCTCGCTATGGGACAGAGGTGCAGAGGAGTAAGTTGTAGCTAATAAGGCTGTTCTCTAAGATCAGTGATGATGAGATTAAGCTGCCTTTGATTCTTCTACTTAATCCTGCTCTGTTGGTTTGACAGCCTATAAAGATCAGAGTATGGCTGGTGGCTGCTGTTCTTGTATATAAGCAGTGATTTCAGAGACTGCTTTGGCAACTGTGAAAAAGGTGACAAAATCCACTTTGTTTCTGTTCCCCTCGCCCTACCCGACGGTTTCCAGTTCCTGTAACTAGAGATCTGTGCTCAAGACTTGTCCTCATCATCTCTTTATACCACCAGTAGAAGTAACTCCAAGCAAGGGTGGCACATTGTTGCAGAGATCTCTATTTGTGTATTGCTCCTGTCGAATTTCTGAAATCTTTGACCAATATTTTGGCTTCTAAAGTTTGGTCTACATTTTGTATCCTCCTGCATATAAATCTGCTAGGCTTTTAGTAGGTGATTTGTGCAATCCTCAGAAGGCACAGAGAGCATTTTAAATGCTTGGAAGAAAAAGGTCTGATCCATTTATGTATGGTTTTTAAAGCTCAGTAGCTTAGATCAAGAGTGAGAAGCAAAGACTGTGTATGTCATTGAAAACCTTCTGTAGTTGTAGTATAAAGACATTTCAAGTCTCTTGGAAACCCACTTCTCAGAGACAAGTGAATTTTGACTGATCTACATAGAGGAGAGATGGAGACTGACAGCTAGCCACAAGGTCAGACAGACAGAAAATCTTCCCCAGCTGACTGTTTGCTATGACTCTTATTTCATTCCACAAAGGAGTTCTTTCCATCCCATTAACATCTGATTAGATGGCAGAGACATTTTAAGAAGCTCTGAACAGTTATGCAGATGCCAGCACTATTACTTCCAGATTCATTCCCTTGCCAAACAGCAAAATGACACAGTCAAGAAGGAATCCTTCTACTAGTAAGTTTTTTCTATTTAGGTTTTGGGGGTTTTTTGGAAGTGTTTTTATAAGTTGATTAAATCTTTTGTATCCATGTTGTAGTCCTGAGGAGCGAGAAGTGTGGAATATAGCAAATACAAGCTGTTGCAAAATTGCTCCCATTAGGAGAGATTACACATGTGATACAAAACTCTGCCATAGAACCAATTCTTAAAACAGCCTCATCCTCTCTGGGTTGGGAGTGCAGTGAGCCATAACTCTGCCACTTCTTCCCTTGGGAGACTCTTACATAACTGCTCAGCTGTTTCTCTTGCTGTTCTTCTTATTAAGCCAAAATTTTGTTTTGCTTAATTGTATCCTGGTACACCTAACTTTGCAGACTGGGACTGTTCAAGTGGATCCACTCCCTTTTAAGACCAGACCCCGCAGTCTGTGGAAAGAGAAGGATGGCAGCAAAGGCAGTTTATCAGAGTTTAAGGGACCATCAGAGAGACTGTGACAGTGCAAGTGAACAGGCTGGGACATACCTGGCTCAGCTGAGTGCCCTTCCAGCAGTGGGAACAGCCAGGTCCAGGGCTGCCTGAGGCTGAGAGCAGTGACAAGGGTGAGGGCAGAGCTTATTCCCCTCTGCTTGGCACTTGTGAGGTGGCTGCTGAGAAGCTCTGCTCAGGCTTCACTGTTCCAAAGAGATTGACCAACTGAAGACAGTGCAACCAAGGGCTACTAATACTGTGGGGAAACTGAAACATGAGATATACACAGACACACTGAGCGAGCTGCTTATCTAGCCTGGAGAAGAGGAGGTTAAGAGGGCATCTAATTACTACCTCAGGTAGTCACAAGGGGTTATGGGGGAAACCAGATCCCCTCTGTGCAACAAAAGGACAAAAGGCAGCAGTCACAAGTAACAGCAAGGTGGGTGTAAAGAAAAAATTTTCTCACTGTTGTAAAAAAGCCATTTTCATAGTGAGTGGCTAAGCATGGAACATGTGGATTGGAGACTGTGGACTGACTGTCCTTAACCAGATCTAGCTTTGAAGTTAGCTGTGCATTGAGGAGGAGGTTGGACTAGATGACTTCTGAAGGACTCTTCCCACCTAAATTGATATTCTGTTTTGGAGTGAGGTGGAGAAAATTAGGGTCTTGTAATTAACAAGATTAAATATGGAAGCAGGGAAATGCAAAAGCCAATATCCTACACATAATTAGACTGAAAACTAATGCATAGTTGAAATATAACCCTCTGGAAAAAATGTAGATATTTAATTTTTATTCCAAATTATAAGTATTGGCAATTTCCTTCTGTAGATGGTTTCTTTCCTGTTTACTTGGCTGTTCAAAATACATGCCTATGTTAAGCCTTCTATATCCCTTTTCTAGTGAAAAAGAATGGGGAAACATAATTCATAAGGCAAACCACTGGTGCTATATATCATTCACAGAATGCTCTAATAAAATCTGGTGCACTGCGGGCTTCTTAAGCGACGATGGTCTTGCACTATATTTAACATTCAACGAAGAACTGGAAAAAAACCTAACAAATAAATGTATAGTGGTCTCTGTTGGTGTCTAATGAAAACAGTGAAGGTATCATTGTGTGTGTTACACATCTCCATCTCTGAGAATTAAGACAAATATGGGATTGTAGAAAAAGGGATACAACTAGCCTAATCAATTTGCATAGCTGGCTGAGAGTAGATGTTGATGTCACTAAATAGAGACACCTTACGTCAAATGCTAACCAAAGAGAAGAACAGACTGGGTACAATGTGCAATAGGTTTTGAAAAGAAAGCTAATTAGGAATGCATGAGCATTTGGCAAGGGTACATTGCAGCCCTGAATGCAAACCTTTTAATAAAAAAATTGTATTGACAGGAAATGAGTTGAATTTTATTTCAATGTTTATAAAGTATATTCTTGCATAGTTTTATTCAAGGCATTTGTTCTCTTTATGATTTTTTATGGATAAAATCTAATTAAAATAGCCTAAACCATTACAAAAGTAGTTAGAAATTATTTTGATCTACCCACGTCATTGAAGTCTCTAAGCCTAATTGTGGGGGAAAAGTAGACTACAATGACAGGAGCTGGGTAATTCTGATGTTTTAATTCACATGCTGCCAGCTGGCTGAGACTACATATACCACGCGCAATGGGTGGATGGTGAAGTCCATAACTGAAGTACCACGTTTCCTTATTTTGGTAGTACAACATTCACTCATGTTCTCTTTGTATTGTTGAAAGCAAATTTCTTGGACTGAAGAGAAGAACACCTTCTGTCCCTGTGAGATTGCCATATGCAATGTGGAACCCACACAGGACAATTTAACTTACTTTGTTTTACTTAATTGCTTGTGCATTTAAATTATTTCCACTAATATTTTCTTAATCCAAACATGCTCCTAAAGTCTTCTAATATGAAAGGCCCCTGCATTCAAGGGTTAGGGAGAGAGAGAAACTCTAGGATGTCCTATACTACTTGGTTTTGGGTTTGGACAGTCCCAGGTGGTCTCTGCAATGTCAGACCTGCCCTCTTTTAGTGAATGAGCTCAGTTCTGTAACTGTCTCTGCTGAATGTTGTTGGTGTAGCTTGTCATAGGAAACTGCATTTGTGCTTGGGTGTTGCAACCTAAAGCAGAAGGGAAATAATCTCAGTTGTCCTGAATTAAAAGCTTGAGTGGGTCCTCAGAGGGAGCAGATCCACGTCACCACATTTTAAATTTTTTTTTTAAGCAGACTGTACCTAGATGTCTAATGCAGGGCCTCTTGCTTCCACATAGCCCTTGGGTCTGGGATGTAGACTTTCTCAGAATGCTGATAAGCAGAAATATAAAATCTAGACCCCAGAGTTACCATGCAGATGCAGCAGACTTAGATTATGATGGGATGGTGAGAAGCACAGGCTCCCCTTCCAGAAGAGTTTGTCAAAGAAGCTAAACCAAGTGCTTGTAGTCCCTTCTTCCTGCACTTCCTGTTATCCTTCACTGGTGTTTTTTCAACCTGTCTCCTCCTGAGCCTTTCTCTGGTGTCTCAGAAGTGCAGAGGATGGAAGGGCCTGAGGGCACTGAGCTTCAGCGTTTCTGAGCTGGTAGAAAGTTCCTTAAGGCGTTCTGCTAACACTGCATGTTGGAGCAGCCTCTGGAATTAAACTGAATCTCAAGATTCAGGAGTAGAAAGGTTATTTGTAAACTCAGTTACAGTCTATGCACAACTGATGCTCTCTCCTGATGTTTTTTAATCATCTGAGAAATATAGTCTCAAAACCAAAAGGTTAGTTTAGCCCCAGAGTGAAAAATAATACATTGGAGCATATGGGCATGTGGATTTGCATTTGTGCTTTCAAATGCATTTTATCATTTAGCAAAATTAAGATAATTCTAAGTAGAATTCTCCATGGGAAAGAATGCATTTTTAAATAATTATTTTAGTTTTTTTTATCCAGTTGTTCTCTCAGTTGTGAGATAGTGTTTAAAGCACATAACTGAGCTGCAGTGACGAAGCTCACTTGGCAGCCCATAAACATGTTTTGGAAAGCTGTATTGACTTGGCAAAAGCAGACTGTAGTTAAATGCTACCATGGTCCGATGCCATGTCCTTTAGGATTGCTTGCAAAGACAGAGCTTATTCCCTTCTCCCTTTCCCTCTAGCTGTTATTCTTCCCTGAAAACAAACAAATGAAAATGAAAAATCCAAGCTGGCTACCTGGAATACTTAAACATCCAAATGAGTAAAACTTTACCATTTGTGTATTTTTAATGCTTATGCAAAGTCAGTGGGAATACTTGTGGTTTATTACTGTGCTTTCTTGTACCAAAGCCTAGAAACTGTCAGTTGCTCCACACCCTATTAGAGATGCATTCCAACCACTGCTCAATGTGTCACTCAAGTTTATGGTCAAAACTAAACTGTTTGTTTTAAAAGTTTGGGAAAATGTAAATACGCTTCCATGCAGGTTTATGTATCAGAGAACAGAGAATTTCTGGTTGTCCTGGGGTTTTATTTTATACTTTATTTTATACTGGAAAAGTTGCAATCTGAATTATGTAAGAAGTTTTACATTTGTGGTAGGAAAGCACTGAATGGTAAAAATTGCTGTAGATGGTCATTAAAATGGAAATGATATAGTAGCATGTACCTATTTCCACAGAAAAGCAGCAGAAGCTTTTAACACCCTTTGATGAAACAGGAAAAAAAAAAGAAACTTGAGACCTTTTCTTTATCCCCATCAAAAGCAACACCCTCTTTCTCTTTCCCATGTTAACCACCTGACTAATCGTTGTCATTGCTGTATTCTGCTAAATTTACTATTGTGCACTAAAAATAACACTTTCTTCCTTTCCTGTCTTTTTTTTTTTTTTTTTTCCTTCTGTAGAAAAGCTCTGTAAAGAGCTGGGAATCAGATCTAAAGGTTTGTGGGTTTTTTATTGGCTTGGTCTGGGATTTTTTTTTTTGAATTGCAGTCCAACACTTCTTGAGTCACTATCATGGCAAGTCTGGTTGCTTTGTATCAGTTTTCTTTGATGTGGTGCTAACTTCGCTGTTCTCACATTAACACTCACTGTTTGCAGCAGTGATAGTATAGGTATTTTTAGTAGAGGCATGGGTTCTAGCTCTGATTTTTCTCCAGAAAGTAATAATTTAGGCTGTAGGAAAAAGGTACCAATAAGGAATTAAAAATTGACATACTGAAACAGTTTAGTAAAAGGAATATATTTTGTATAACACTGCTTTGCCCGACCTCCTGAATTGAGTGGGATGGACATGAGGTTTTTTTGTTTCCCTAAAAACTGTGTATCTGAGAAACGAGTGAATACGTGGGGTTGTTGTTCTTGCATAGAATGAAAAAGTTAGCTCTCATTTGTGGAGAAGAAAAATTCCCATAGAACTTGAAACTTAAAAAACAGAAGGTAATTATACTACACATTTTAAATCGATTTACTTTTATTTTTACTTTTTGTTGCCTGCATTATCAACTTGATATTTCTTTTATGATATTTGATATTGCTTGTAAGTAGATATCTGAGTGAGAGTTGTTTTACTTTCTGATGCAATTGTTTTATCCATCCAAACTATGCAAAGATAGGAAAATAACACTTAATATTTGCCATGATTCATGTTGTTCTCCTGCCCCTAATAGCTTCCTTTGATATGAGTTTGCAAACTGTAATTTGTCCTGACATAGATGTACTCAACTGAAAATTGTTGCAGTCTGACCTGGTTAATGTAAGTTTGGCTTCTGGGTATTTGAAAAACGTAAGTAATTGACTATAGCCAAATGCATTTGGATACTGTTAACCTGTTATTGGCACAGATAACTATTTTTGTAAGTGGGGTTTTAAACAACTTTATAATGTTTTCCAACAAATTACTGTCTTAATGCTACAAGACTGTGCAACGTGTGAGACCAGGTATTTTTTAAATACTGACTACTTTTTAAGTAGTCACAGCTATGTCAAAAACTGTCCTTAGCTGTGCAATTATGCCCATACCCCTTACTGGCTAGTGACAGTTTTGTTGATGTCGAGTGGTAAACACAGAGCCAAAGACTGCTATTTTAGCAGGGAGCCAGGTGTGGATTGTAACACACAGGGCCTGGAGCTGCTTTCACTGGTTTGAAAACACCAAGTCTAGATTGTCGCTGTAAGAGAAAGGGAGGTTGAGGTTTAATTGTGATGTGATTCAAAAATTAGTGAGAATAGAGAGAAGTAATTTCAAAAGCTATCAGCAGCACTTGCAGTAAGAAATCGCATGCCCAATTTAGGGCATCATCCAGGGAGGTTTCCAGGACCTTTGCACGGTGAATGTATTAACAGTATTTACAGTGTATACGTACAAAGACTGCCTGTGGGCAGTGTTGCTTTGATTTCAAGTTGTTTCGTGTCCGAGCTTTTGCCGGACGAGGCAGGGGCAGAAAGCCTGCTCTGCCGGCCGTGGGGCAGGGGCGGGATGCGCCCCGGNGTAGGTGCCGCGTCGCCCGGGTGCGGTCGTGCAGCCGGTGTGCGGGGCCGGGGCGGGCCGGCCGCCAGCCGTTCCGCAGGGGAAGGGTGGCGGCGCCCCGCGCGTCCCGTTTGCGCGCAGGTGCTCTCCCGCCTCGAAGGGAGAGAGTAGGAGGTGTTGGTATCCTCCCCTCCTCCGAGGACAGAAAGGGCTGGGTCCTTGATGAAGCAGATCTATCTGGCTTCCTTTTCCAGCGAGGCCACGAGGTGCAAGGCAAAAATAGACGGGTATGATGTGTATGGGAAGCACAAACCTCCTGGCGCTTGGTACCTCTCAGTGTCCCTTAGTGAAAACCCGAAGGATATCTTTTTCCCCTCTTTTTTCCCGTCCTCTTTCTTTCCCCGTGCTGTGTCTGTGGAGTCTGCTGTGAGTTGCTGTGATAACAGCAGGAGGTTGTTGGGGGGGTCTTGTGGTCTTGTGGCACAGATTATCAGGTGTCTATGTCGGGACCTCTCTGTGGGCCATAGAAAGGGGCTGTAGAGACAAACAGTAGTAGACTTTTAATCTGTTTATTCAACCTTTAGTAGGTGTTGTGGCATCTGACATCTAGGGCAAAGAGAAGTTTGTCACTGCACGTACCAAGACAGACTAGGTGAAGGAGTTGCTGTCTATTGGTCAAGACACTACTCTGAAGGCAACAATATACTTGTTTAAAAAATGATAATAATAAAAGAAAGCCCTTGAGGTTCTGCATATGGTCACAGCAAGAGCAAGGAAGTGATGCCAGAATAGTCTCAATGACTTTGTTCATCCTCAGTTTGTGTACTATTTCAGNAGGATGCGCCCCGGTGATCCCCGCTGGGGGCCGTGGGGCAGGGGCGGGATGCGCCCCGGTGATCCCCGCTGTGGGCCGTGGGTCGCTCCGCCGGACGGGCATGCGGGCGCGGCTCCATCGTCCGCCCCTTTACTCGCGGCCGCGGTTTCATGAATGAAATCCAATCGCCGCGCTAAAAATAGACCGCGGGGCTGGCTCGTCACGGCTGCCGCCGGCCCCGCCGCCGCCCGAGTCAGCGCCGCAGGGCGGGCCGGGCCGGGCCGGGACCCCGTCGGTCGGGACCTCTCTGTGGGCCATAGAAAGGGGCTGTAGAGACAAACAGTAGTAGACTTTTAATCTGTTTATTCAACCTTTAGTAGGTGTTGTGGCATCTGACATCTAGGGCAAAGAGAAGTTTGTCACTGCATGTACCAAGACAGACTAGGTGAAGGAGTTGCTGTCTATTGGTCAAGACACTACTCTGAAGGCAACAATATACTTGTTTAAAAAATGATAATAATAAAAGAAAGCCCTTGAGGTTCTGCATATGGTCACAGCAAGAGCAAGGAAGTGATGCCAGAATAGTCTCAATGACTTTGTTCATCCTCAGTTTGTGTACTATTTCAGGACACACAGCTGACTTGAAGCCAAATGTTCAGCTCGAGCTGTAATAGCTTGAGCTCTACTAGAAGCTGAGGTGGAAATTAGCTTTTCCAGTGTGCTTAAGGGGAGTCCTTTAGCTGCTGGTCGTTCTAGGCAAAAATAATGCGTGTGGGGAGAAACCCACCTTTGTTAGGATTATGCTGAAGAGTTGTCATGACTGCTCAGTGTGAGTAGTAATATTTCAGTAGAGGGTATATTTCGGGATCAGGAGTCACACCTCATGGAAACGGAATGGCTTCATTTCTTTTCGGTATTTTTCTGACATCCTCTTCCATTAGGTTATGCTTTTCTTTCTGTGTCTGTTGCATTTGCACACCTGATTCTATGTCTCAGATCTAGTCACTATTAAAGAAGAAAAAAAAAGTGAGTTCAGTATTTGTACTAGGGTTCTTTATCTAAGTGACATAATACTTAATGAGCATAAGATGTGGGACAGGCTCAGATTCACAGAAGTATTTTTATCCAAGAAGAAATAAACATCACTTTTAGCTCTGGGGAGCTTTCTAAAACTCTTATCCTTTTAAAACTCCAGGTTTCATAAATACTGTAAAGCATTAGGCTGAGAGGAAGAGCTGATCATTTGACCAGTAAATCCTGATGTTTGATTCTTTGTTAATACATTTTATTTGCTGGAAAAATAATTAAGTCCTTTATCCAGATGTTACCCTGTGCTGAAGGGGACGAAAGGAAAAAAAGCAAGAGAAGCAAAGGAGCAACAGGTGTTTGACATGCTCCTCCCTTGCTCCCTTCCTTCCTGCCAGAAAAGTATACAAACATTGTAGAGCAAAGGATGTGCTTGGGAAGGGGGAAAGGAAAAGCTCAGGTGTCCTTGCTGCATACAGCAGACTTGAAGAGCAGCTCAGAGACTGGGTGATTTTATCCTTGGATCACTGATTGGGTTTCCATAAAAGAGCTCAAAACTTTCTGCTAAAGGAGTGAGTGGTACATGAGCTATAATTGGTGCACCTGCAGTGTGTGTGGTCATAGCTGGGGCTCTTTGGCATTATAGACAGGTCATGAAATAAAAATATGGATTCCCTTTGCCTCCCATCCAACACTATTCTACTTTTCTGTTTTCCTCTCCTTTCTGTCTGATATGCAACACAAGATAGCAATTTCTTTCTTTTTAAATTATTTTTTTCTTTGCAAATGAGTCTCTGTGTGGCACTAGACATCACAAGTAAACCCTCCGTGTGCCTCCTGCACTACTCTGTTAATGTTGCTGGATTTGCATTTGAGACATAAGTGCAGAACTTGACCCATGATCTGAAAATAGCATTTACCTGAAGTCTGCCACCCTGAAGTGTTTGCTGTTCCAGTGAGTGTTTAGGTCCTTGTGTGGGTTTTTCCTGCTGTCATTATGAGCTCTCACTCTCCTTTGGTTGTTTCCTAGTGGTAATGAATAAAATCCCATATAATGTCTTTCTAAGATCACTGATTAACAAAGAAAATAATGCATAAGAAATGTCACAAAAAGTTCAAGAAGTAAGAGCCTGATTCTATCTTTTGGAAAGAACACAAGTACAGAAAGTGAATTCAACAGCTCTCTGTGCTAGAAGGTCACCAGTATCTCTGGAATATTCTATGTTTGTAGCTCTAGTGAAGCTCAGTAAATATTTTCCCCACAGAAATGCACAAAAGTTGTGAGAATGCCTTATTTGGTGGTTATTGTTGGGAACACTGCTTAGGAACAGCATACAGTGTCAACCTGTTTCATGTGTGTACAATCAATAACAACCTCTGCTACATTATCAGTAGTTTAATACTGCACAAGCATCTTAATTACATAAGAGTAAAATCAGGCATTTCATGGAGTTTATTATCATCAAACCTAGTAGTGTTGAGTCAGACTTTTCCAGGGACCCATCTTCCTTTAAGCTTTGAGTTTTATATGTTATCCCAGATACTCTTGGGCATGGCAGTCACTCAGGATTCAGCTGCAGCTTTACCCAGTTATGTTAATCCAAATACCAAAGCAGGAATCACAGCCCCTGATGCTCTAGCTACACTGATGGATCATGTGATGCAGTAGCAGGGGATCTGGGAATGAAAAGATTGGTGCTGAGGACCCGGTGTCCACACTGCACACAGCTCAGGGACAAAGGGCAGTACTTCAGACTGCCTTTAATCTGGTCCCATGGACTGAATGCTTGTCACTGGTGGGTGGCCCACCTTCCGTTTCAGAATTCAGTTTATGCACTCTGTCTGCACCTGATGTGAACCAAAGCATGGAATATTTGCTTCAAAAATGTATTCTTGAGCTGAATTAACATGCTATTAGCAGTGCACCCTTATTCAGCTCTAGCAGCATAATTTTCTGTTGCAGAAGGAGGACTGATCTGAGGACTTTGTGCATTTTCTGGATGGCTGCTTTAAAAGGTGCCAGCTGTTTGGTGATGGTTATCACTATCAATGGGCATTGTCCATTCTTCAAGTACTTGGTTCTCAGCCACTTTTATTCATGTCAGCCACATTTAATTTTGGTTTGTGGTGATGTGACAGATTATGACCCACAGCAATACCAGGTCTTTGTTGCTGCCTATTCCCTTGTGTCTGCTATGATTGTCTCTGGTGGGTGGAATGAACAGTCAGTTGTAGCCAGGTATATCTGGAATCCTCACAAGATGCGTAGGCAAAGCTGAAGTGCCAGCCTTAAATCAGTCATGCACCAGCTCTAGGGATGTTTTCCCCTTTCCAGGGGTGGGTCCACTATGGGCACTGTTTTCCACATCTCTGTGCACACCAAAAAAGAAAAGACAAAAGGAGGCACAAGGGTCTGCCTTGTATAGCGGCTTGTTGGGGTAGACGCGGGAAAATTGGTGAAGGGAGAAGTGGCAGTGCTGCAGGCTCTGCCACCATGTAAAAACCACTCATTGCAGATTCCCACACATGAGGTTTCTGAAATGGTTAAATGCCCTTCACTGCCATGTGGGTTAATTTCTAGGGCAATGATCTCATCTCAAAGGATATCCCAAGGTATGTCACAGGTCAAAACAATATGTAAGCTGCTCAGTGTAATCAGCTTGTTGATTTCTGCCCTTCAGGTCTTCCTGAAGAACTTGTCAGATACTTGACATAGCTCAAGTCTAATGCTGAACTCTACATTTGGGTCTCTATTTGGTATGATAGACTGAGTGTGTATAACACAAAAACAGCTCCTTGTGAGCTGCATTTTTTTTTTTTTAGCAGCCTCAGGAGAATCCATTATTGTACCTAAAATTGAATGTTTTCATTCTTAGTTATTGAGCTGCCTGCCCTCAGCAGAGGGCAGTCTGTTTTACACATTGTTATGTGAGAAGAATTTGTGTTTTACTAGTATCTCTGAGTTTTGGGCATCTGAGGAAATGCTCATTCTTACTGATCAAAAGTTTGTGTCCTCACAGAGGTAGGTTGGGCTTGACAAAGAAGCCTAATAACTAACAGAAACAAATCTGGAGTCATGCAGGCAGAGAAAGAGCAGGGTGACAGGCATCTGATGCAGCAAACCAGGAATTATTATTCCCTGTCTCTACAATTTCTGTGAGGTTTGTGGTGATCATTTGACTGAGAAGTTTGCTAGAAAACTTAGAGACATCTGTCCTGTCTTCAACTTTACATCATGATTAGGGGCTGCTCCTTTCATTTCTGTGTGAAGCCATGGTCAATTTTTCAGTTCTTTTAAAACTTGAGGGATAGAATGGGGATTATGGCAGCTGAATGGAAGCTTCTGACGACTTCTATCTTTAAAAAGTAAGAGGTAGCATCCAGAAATGAATCTGATGCTTATTGATCAAAATCTGACATGAAAGAAGCTGGTTCAGGCAAGCTAAGTGGACTCTCTCTTGATGACAGCCTCTGTTGAACTTCTCCAGCTGCATCAAATTCTAGCAGCATTCTGAGGTATTTATTTTTTTGTTGATACTGGCCCTAGGCTAACCCAGGACAAAAGAAAAATGGTAGAATCAGGTTCTGCCAATGTGGAAGATGAAGGTGTTTCTGTTGACCTGCACTCTTGTGGGCAGCAGCAGCTAGGGTTATCTCATTTATCACTTTGTGCAGTGAAACATTTCCATCAGCTGCCCTTCTCTTCCTACCCATGGGAGAGCCCAGGGTCTCACATTTGCAATCAGGTCAGCTTTAGAATAGAAGGATTTTTCTCCTTCCCCAGTCATCGGTGTATCTGTTGTTTTCTTCTGCTGATGGAGCAGGTAGGGCAAGTAGGTGATAAATTGCAGAGTTAATCTTGAATTTCTTCCTTCTGAGGTAGTCTTTTCAGTCTTTCATGTAAACTGCCAGAACTTTCAATAATGGCAAGAGGATAATGCTGCTTCATCCTGGATGAGAATCCAGCCTGATATGCAGCATGCCTACCTTTGTCCCCTGATGACCTAGTGATCTGATCCCACCTTGAGTCTTACTACCCTTTGTCACCAGCTAGTTCTTTGATGCTGACAAGGAATAGTTTTCCTTTTGAAACCAGTCTCCCCAACAGGCTCCTATGATTTAATAAAATACAAATGTACACCTTTTAAAAAATGTTCTGTGATGCTCTTTCAGCTGCTGGTAGTTTATCTGTTGCTTGATCCCATGTTGTGATTAACATCACAAGTATACTTGGTGAGGCCCTAAAATAATTGATGAAATTGAGCCAAACTGCAAAACAGCCTTTTGGCCCTCAACCTTTCCCAAAATCAGAGCTGTCTGTGAATTCTGCGCTCTTGCACAGGTGAACACTAAGTTCCTCCTGCTTTGTCCCCTGGCATATCTGTGTTAATCCACCAAAGATTCTGAAACACCACATGGTGGGTTATATATTGAGAACGAACATTTCTCACACTTATTCTGGCTCGTGTGCTCGTTGGTCCCTGCCAGCGTGCTGGTGCCTTGGGATTCTGCACTGCAAGGTAGTGATTTCAGTGCCTGAAGAACTTGGCATTTTGTATCTCCTTTTCCAGTTTCCATGGTTGCAAGCAGTAATTTTGCAACTTGGGGATGGAGGCAAGAGTGTTGCATAGTCTTGTAAATTTTTTTATATTCTTTTTGACATGTTATTGCCTAATGGCTCTCTGAAGGAGTCACTCCAAAGTTATACTAAAAAATACATTTCCAGAATAGATTGAAATATGGAGGAGCTACAAATGCACTTTCATATAGTTTCAGGGAAGTGTGTTTTTGGGGATAATTTTGATGATCTTTTTGCCTTACTGGTGGCCTGAGTTTTTTGATAATTCCCATGCCCACTGTTCATATTAAGTCATTTTAGACTTTGATGCCTCTTTCCATTAGATTTCTCTAGTGAAATTGTGACATTTTAATTGTGGTTGGCACCCCCGTTGTTTGAAGGAGTTCCTGGTTTGCTTGTTTGGTCAGATTACTTGACACAGGTTGAAATTATTAATTTTTTTTTTTCCCATGGAATAGCTTGAAGAAAAACTCCACTGAGCAGGCAAGGTTCTTACATGCTGTCCTTCTGAACTGTCATCTGAAGAGTTTGCTCTTAGCACAAGAGCTAAGTAAAATGCTTGCTTTGAGGGGTTGTATAAGTACACAGCTAAGAAGTAAATGGCTGCAGGATCATCCCATAATCACTGATTAATGTAGACACTCTTTGTGATTTGTTTGTGCTGAAAAGGGTTGATAATTAGCTACTGTTCTTTGAAAAAACTCTTCTTCTGTTTTGTATATGCTAAGTGAGGATTTTAAACATCTGCCCATTTCAAAGTGGGCATTTAGAGATCCACAGGGCTGGATTCCTGATCTTCCACAGGCAACTCGCTATTGGGTTTGGATCTTCATCCACCTTGTTTCTAGCAGAGAAAAATGCAATCATAGCTTTATATATTAAGCTGCATTTTTAAAACAAATTAATGGTTATGATCTGGTTATCTATTATATATTAATACACCTAATACAGAGAGTTAGAGGGATTGTGTCTGTTGTGTTCAATCTGTGACTCGATAATCAGGTGATGTGCTTCATCTACAGATCTTTTGGAAAACTTCTCCAGAAAGGGAGTTTTTTTATTATTGAGGCTGACCAACTCGCATGCTATGGCAACCACAACTCTTTTATGGTGATTATAACAACAACTCATTTAGCAATGAGGAAAAACTAAATGAAAAACCAAGCACCCCACAGCAATTTGAGGTGAAGCAACAGAAAAAGAAATTGGCAACCATAACCATCTGCAAGCCGTGGTTCAAAACAGTACCCTTATATTTCTTTGGAAATAAATCAGCTTTATTTGGAATATTTCTTAACTGCTAATCAAGTGAATGAATTAAATGGCTTTATGTTAGATCTTGAGTCTGCTCGCATCTCCTGCTTTTTTGGCTGCCTCTGTCTTCTCTTCATCTGCAAACAATCACAGGTGACAATGTAAAAATAGAACATCCTAAGAGATTTTTGAGATCCTGTGTTATTCTTACGGGTATCTTTTTTCCATTTCCATCCATCTGCTCATCTTTCTTTAGAACTGGTTTAAGCAGCTGAGTTTTGTGCTCCTTTCTTTTGGAAATGGTGATTTCTGATCAGTTCTTTTCCCTGGTAGGTTCCTTGCTGCCCCTCATTTGATGGCCTTTCTGTCTTTCTCTTGCTTTTTTGTCAGTACCCTTTCTGGGACTGGTCACACTTCCAGTAACTTTCCTCATAGTTTTACCCTCCTTTGTTTTGCTGGTAAACTGAGCTGTTGCTGGTTGTAGGTTGGTTTTAGCGAGTTTTTCGTTGATCTTAGAATGTTGTGCCTTTTTAAAAAATCTTTATATGCACTGCTTTGTTCTTGTCTAACCAGTTCAATTTCAGACTTTCAGAGCTCAAATCTAGTTGTCTTTTTTTTTTTTTTTTTTTNNATTTTGTTTTTTTTTTTTTTTTTTTTTTTTTTAATTCTAGTTTGGTAAATACATGTTCAGCATTTTTAATCAGTGTGATTATATAATAGGTTTAGCACCAGCTTAACCTACAGGCTATCTTAAAAAAACTAACTGTGGCTGTGTTCTTTAGATCTTGCATGTATTCCTGGCTTTAATCATTCCAGTAGCCAGAAGGCATCTGGCTACATTTGTAAGCATTTAATCAACTTGTTTTGCTAATTGTTTATACTGGAATTTGTTGTTAGCAGCTGGTTTTACTTGAGGTGTCTAAATATCTGTCTGGGCTTCTGTCTGTCAGTCTCTTCAGGAGCTATTTCTGCTTTAATCCCTTCCTGAAAACTGCCAAACAATATTAAAATTATCTGGATTTTTAACACATAGTTACATTATAGATACTGGAGGATATTTAAGAACTTTCCTTAACATAGCCACAGAGATCTACTTTTGTTTTTATTGCCAGTTTATTTTAATCTCTGTCCTGTGCAGTATTGAGTCATGCTAAAAATATCTTCATTAGATTGTCATTGATCTACAGCAGGGCATTCAGGCATGCTGTGTCTGAGTCCTGTGATAACTTTGCTTTAATTAAGTTATTAAGTATATTGGAAAATTAAAACCCTAGTAATTTTAATTTTTTTTTGTGTTCCTTTTCTAGGATTTTCCAATAGTTGCATTGACTTATCTAGTTACTTTTATTTAAATTTGCCTGTTAATTTTAAGCTGGTTTTGTTATCCTCTTGGAAATTTTTTAAGATTCCAGACTTTGTACTTAATACATATTTTGTGACTGAGTGAAGCACATTTTATACAGAACTACCACTTAAGAACTTTGGAAGAATTTTTAAATCAAATTGTTATATAATTCGACAGCTAATCTGTGTAACAGCTTTTTAATGGAATATTGGGTTGGAAGAAAAATTGATTTGGCATCTCTGCTTGGTAGTTTAAAACCAACCAGACACACTGGCTAGCCATGCTCCTTCATTTTGCTTTCTAGCCTTGTAAACATTTCCACATTCCATCTGTGATGTCTAGTCCATGCATGAATAAAATATGAAGTAATTTAATACCACATAATATGTCAAGGGGGTTGCTGTTTATTCTCAGACTCGAAACTTTTTAAGATCACGTGCTGAAAGCTCTCGGGGTTTTGCTACCCATTTGGGGCCCTGCCTGTGAGGTCGTGGTGTATGAACATGCCACGTTCTCTGCAGTGTGGAGGAAAAAAAAAGGGGTTTTTTTGTATTTTTATTTATATAGTGACTGAGGAGGAACAAGGAGTTAGCTCTGGGCTCTCTTCCTGTGTTTGGAATCACAGCGAGGGTACAGAGCCCGTGGCCATCCCAGGTACCAGCCTCATGGGAGCTTCCATCCAGCAGGCAGCTGGGGCTGGATCACAGAGGGGAGCTGGGAGCCTCTGGAGTGCTTTACCTCCAGAGCAGTAACCTGTCAGGATGCAGGTTACAAGCCAGGTGAAGGGATGAAGGCTGTCTCTTAACAGCTTTGTGTCCTCAGCAGCCCAAACCCCGGTGCCGGCGCCGCGGGCCGGAGTCACGAGACCCTGAGGGCTCACGTGTGCCCTGTGCTCTGTGTGTGTCTGTGTGTGCAAAGAGCGTTCTCTGCTCTGCATCTGGCACGTTGCAGAGCTGTGCTTGTGCAACCATGCACTTGGGCCAGGATGCCAAGTGTCTGGGCCCACCTTTCAGTCTTGGGTAGGATAACTTCAAAATGTATTCTCATTTCGAGAGTCTGTGCTGCAGCGTTTCCAGAAGGATTCAGTGTCTGTGCAAACATCAGTGGGACACAGTAGTGGCAAAATTCACTCTTGCACGTCGTCTGTGTTGTCCCTAACTCCTCCCTCCACATGTAAATAAAGATTACACATGTGCCTTAGCCATTGTAGTTATTAGCACACAGTCCATAGTCAAAATTTTATCTAAATGGGTAACCTTGAGTTCTAACAAAGACTTTTGTTTCTTGGTGTACATCAGTTTAAATAATGAAAAAGAATACAGCTCAAGTCACTGTTTGACTAGTAGTTACTAAACAGGATTTTTTCTTAAATCAGAACATAGTGCCTCTGACAGTGAAAAATGGGCACCAAAATAGCTTGAATCTGTTATTTTAAACAGCCTGACAGCAAATATATAGTCTATATCTAAGTGTGAATGAGATGTGAATATTAAAAAAGGTATTAAAACAAGTCATTGGATTTCTTTATCTGTAGTGCTTTCTTCTCAGAAAAGAGGATACCATCGCTCCAGATGATGACCTGTGTTTTGTCAATTAAATTGCTGTAGGGTCCTTGCTGAAATAATTATTAGGCAAGCCTTCCTGAAAGAGTTTGTGACTTGCATTCTCCCTCCTTGATTACAATTCCCTGGCAGAGACCAGATTGCTCATCAGACTGCTAGACATTAGAAAATCAAATTCAGATATATCAAACTATGATCCCACATATGAAAATGACAGACTGTAGTAAACATGCATGAGTTGGTTTTAGTCTTTCAAATATCCATTTTTTCCAGCTTGCCTTTGTATCTAGGCATTTGTTCAATATATTGCCGTAGAATATTTAAGGAAATAGTTTCAGTAATATCTTTCCATGAGGACAGTATCTTCAAAACACTTCTTCTCTTCACTTTCCATTTCACATTAAAAAAATTTTCTAGGTATAGATAAGTACATTTGCAAGTTCCTGCTTGGCTCTTTGGTTTCATTTTAGTCCATGATCTGTACAAACTTCTCCTTGGACAGTTAAGAGTGTGTGATACTTGCAGGATGTAATGGGAATTGTGGTTTTGTAGCGAACAGTCTCTGGGGTTGTCTTACAAGTGAGTCTTATTGTGTGTTAAAGCCGTCTGTGTGACTTGCTGTTACCAGTGTTGTCTGGACAGCCCTAAATCAAATCCTGAATGGGCAGGATTGCAGAAGGCAGGTTTATACTGGTATCCTTCAGGTTAAACCCACTGATGCCCAGGCTTTTTTTCCTCCTGGCATAAAAAGTATTAGCAAGAGGTAAGTTTATGCTAGCTGTCCTTGTTTCACCAAGATCTATCTTCTGCAAACAGGCTTGTGTTTACAGAAACCAAAGTGAAAATAGCATGTGAGCAGCATAAAACCACTGTGGTCCAAATAGTTGTGTATTTGCATAACTGAGCAGTATTTAAAGGACTGGCTGGCCTACTTTGGGACAGTTTACTACACACTTGTCCTTAAGAGTTTGCTGTCTCCAGTCACCTCTCAAGAAGAGGAAGTAAAAGGCTGAGATTCTAAACAGCACTGTTTTCACACAGAAGTAGAAAACGACTTTAACTGTCTTGTTCCAGTTTTTGATAAATGGACATTGACATGGACTACGAAAGACCCAACGTTGAAACTATCAAGTGTGTGGTGGTTGGAGATAATGCAGTGGGAAAGACTCGTCTGATCTGTGCCAGAGCCTGCAACACAACCTTGACTCAGTATCAGCTGCTGGCAACGCACGTCCCGACGGTCTGGGCCATTGATCAGTACCGTGTCTGCCAGGAGGTAAGGGCTGCAGGTGTGCAAGGTGTGCAGCACATGCTGTGAGGTGCTGCTATTGTTCCTTGGCAAGCCTTACCCTGCCAGGATGCAGCAATGAGCTCACAAGTATTTTATGAGTGACCTCTACTGCAGCCGTGCTCTGATACACCTCTCGTTCTAAAGTAATTTCTTTATCAAACCTATTTTTAGGGGTGTAAGTACTCTGTCTGTTTTATAAGATACATCATTTGGTAAAAACTGCATGAGGTAGACCTTTGACCTAGTATGTTTTGGACCTTTTAATGGGGTGAATTACAAAGTCATTGTCTGATGGAGGGAAAGAGAATGTTCTGTGTGTTCTCTTCCAGGTCCTTGAACGCTCAAGAGATGTTGTGGATGAAGTGAGTGTTTCCCTCAGGCTGTGGGATACTTTTGGGGACCACCACAAAGACAGGCGCTTTGCTTATGGAAGGTAAACTGATCCAAGTAAAATTTCAACAAATACTTGCGTTCAAATTTTGGGGTAGAAATAAATTGCAAATCTAAATTTTGAAAAGCAAGGACTTAACAATCACGGGTATTCATGTTCCTGCCCACTGCAAAGAGGATTATCTGCTTCAAGGATTAAAAAGATATAAATATTTAAAAAGCAGCATAGTTTTACTATGCTACATTTCCTTGAACAGCCTGCTAAGCTCTGTCAACAACTGTTGTCCTATTTTGAATTTTAAAGAACAGTCTCCAAAATAAGATCATAGTTTCAGGAAATTGAGCATTCTCTGCCTGTACAGCAGTGTTTGATATAATTGCCTAACAAGCAACAAACAAGGAGAGATGTTGGGAAATATCACTCTCACTCAATGAAATATTTATTTTATTAAAAGCTGTGATGTTGAATGGGCAGCTAACCTCTTGAGAGCAGAGCTAGATTCATGAAAGATGAGGCCCTTCTGTATTTCCTTAATTAAAGCTGAGGTTTTTCTTCTATAAATATAAAATGTCTGTTAGTGAATCAATTAACCCTGGAAATTCTCAAAAATACATGTATAATATATATTTAAATGAACGTGATCTAGATTTTTCCAGCATGTATTATATATGTGTGTGTATATATGTTTGTAAAAGTTCAGCATCGTTTCAGCAAGGACTGAAGCCAGTGATAGTCTTTCTGGTTTGTTTAATTAGATCTGACCTTGTGGCAGTACAGGCAGCAGAACAGCTGTATTAGGCAAACACTGAGCTGAAGGTGGGTTTTGGACATATATTTTCATAACTCACGTTTGAGAGGTCTCAGTCCTCACACATTTTTTCACCTTGTTGAACTTTTTCATAACCTTTTCATATCTGCTTCAGTCACTGCAGTTGATCAGACCTTCACAGACAGACACATTTTTTTTCCAGCTGGGAATGAATGCCCTTTGTAGAGTGTCAGCCCCAGCTTTCTATTGCATGTGGCCAAAATGTACTGTCTTGCTGTTTTTCTTCTCTCTGTGCTGCCTGATGACACAAGTGACTTTGAAGGAGGATGGTCTTTTCTATTCTCTACCCCTTAGAAATGCTGTAGAGGGTCCTGCTGGTTGAATCCACCCATTAAATTTTCAGGCTGTAGAACTCTGTATGTTTGTACAACACTCCTTTGTGTACAGCACTGTTAGTTGAGTTTTCACAGAGATTTCATGAATTACCTGGAATTTTCTGTCGGGAGCTAAAGTGGCAACACATCTGGGCTGCACAACCTGTACTATTTGTAAATAAACTTCGTGAGAGAAGTTACAGACTTTAAGGTAATATTTACTTTAATATTTAGTGCTACTGGAAGATGTCCATAGATACTGTTTTACCTTTTGGCAGCATGTGGAACCTGCATTGATAAATTTGGATGTAACTTCATGTTTCCACTCACTGTTCTGCTTTGATGTGGCCGCCCGATATTCTGCAACAGATACTGTGTCACTGAGAAGATTACTGGAGATTAGGAGAGCAGAATCAGGCATGTTCTGAACCCTGATCCCACATTTACTGACAGGATGGGAGAGGGAGGAAGCAACATACTTAGATTCTAATCCTGCAAATGCCGAGGAGGACGTGAATAACTTGAGATCTCGAGGATTAAGCATATGAACATAGTGATTCATTTGTGAGGTTTGCAGAACTGAACTTGTGTAGAATGAGGGTTGCTATATCCTAATTAGCTTTAAAAGGCTGTTCTGGAAGCCTGCTCTCCTGTTAGTGGTTTTTCTGCAAGTCTATTAATGAAATAGACTGAAATAGAATTTCAGTTTTAAAATGTTATGATTGTAAGCCCTGCTTAGGTACTTGGTTGTTTTAAGAATGTTAATGTTGCATTCAAAGCAGACTGTTTAGTATTTCATCTGGGTTGGCATTTTAAAACTAGTTTTTCAATGCTGAATGTTCGTATTTATAGGAATTTATTTTAAATCACCTCTGTACATTGAGCTGCAATCTAGTCAGCTGTGTCAAATCTTGCAATACAGTGAAAGGCCTATTTCATGCCAAACAGCTCAAGGTTACACCTGCAAGTGCCCCATGTTTTGATTGTCTGAAGGATCATATAATAATATAATCCTTTGGTTCTCTTAAAAAAATTCTATGCATCTGCACCTTATGCAGGGGAAGGCTTACTCCAGCAAACATTCAGCCAAGACCTCTAATTGTCCTAAACCTGCTGTAACAAGAACCAGCAAGTCATTAACTCGCCTGCTGCTCCTTGGAAAATTTGCTGCATACATTTTTAGAAAATGTTACATAAATAGATTATGCTATAGATGACAGGGTGAACAGTTAATAGGGCCTGTAGCACAGATAAATCCTTCTTAACTTTATTTTTCACAGATAGATTCCTTTTCCCCTCCTTTCATGTTTCTGTTTTCCACTATTTTTGTGTGACAGAACTAGAGGAACATTTAAATGCCACTGGGAATGGAATAGTTAATGTTTCTCTGCCATCCCTTAATGGGAGTATGGAGAGTGAGATCAGCTTGCATTCTGCTCTGTGGTGTTTAGTTTAATAATCACACTCCTCTGGGAGCTTTGGGAAACAGTTCTTGACAGCTTAAGGGAGTGAGGGGGATGTGGTTGCAGAGACTTGTGGAATTATTTGCTGCAGTTTACAGAATGACTCCCCCCCTCCCCCCCCACCCCCTTAGACTAAAGTGTGTGCTTTAGTTTTGGAAATATCCTGTTCACTTCAGCTAAGGCAGTACGTGATGCCAAACAGCCATTTATTAATCATCTCCCATAGGGTTTCATTTGGTGCACAATCATCCCAAAATGCTGTAAAATGATAATGTCTTGGTTATGATTTAGTGTATTGATTTCCAGCTCCCAGCCACCTCTTTGTTTAATAACAGTCTACCCTTGGTGCTATTGTATTCTCTAAGCCTGCAGATGAGGTGTGAACTTCACTTAAAGCCCAAGTTGTTATTCTGTAGCAGTTTCTCTGGGAGGCAAGTGTAAAGACAAAACATCTTAATTTACATTTCAACTTGTCAGGATTCACTGTCTCCCATCCTCCTGTCCAATCTGGTTTTGAATGAGTGTCAACATATCATCATGTTCAAGCTAATTCTAGAAGCTGGCTTGTAGTTCTTTTTCTCACTTTTTGCATCCTTTTCTTTTTTTATGTTTTTTCCTCCCCCAGGTGAACATGTTTGGCTAATTTGATAAATAGCCTCTGTATCCTGGGTTTTTTTAGCATGCAGCTCTAGTATGTGTAAACATAAGCACAAACCTGCAAAGAGTTAATTCAATCAAATATTTATTCTCAATACCATGAATGGGAGTTGTTAGCTAATTCAGCCAGGATGACTTATTTACTTGCAACTTAAGTATGAGCTGTAGACCAAACAAAATCTGTTCATACAGCATGGACAGAAAACAGCTTTTTCCTCATGACTTACAAATGTGAATGAGTCTTGCTGTTAGACTGCTGACAGAGCCTCTTAAAATATGTTTAGAGTATTTCCTCCTTTGTGAATGGATTTTGTAAGCCTTGTGGGTATTGTATGTATGCAGAGGAACACATGCATTTATCTTCTGTGTGATTACAAGTCCCTTTACCAGTTACTCCAATGTAATTGAATCCCTAAAAATATACCTTTGGAATGCTGCTGAAAGGAGTCCATGAGAGCAGGGCTTTATCACTGATATCTGAGGACTTCCACCAACCTCTGTCTGATTTTTTTTTTTTTTTTCCCCCCCAAGGAACAATGATGCTGTTTCTGTAAGAACAAAACCAAGGTACCTTTGATGTAAAAAGATATTTGAATTCATCAAATTCAGTGAGATTAGGGTGATGTTTGTGGCTTCACAGAGTTGCTTGGTCTGCCTTTAGTTAGATCAGTGCCCTCTGTCATGGAGCAGCTGGTGCCTAAACTGAGGCTGGGCCAGCAGCTCCCTTCCCTTCTTCAGAGAAGGTCTGAGGTTTCAGAAGTGCCTTGTGAATGAGAGCTCACACATTCCCTGTGCCTCTCAAGCCTTTACTGGCCTGGGTTGGAAGTGATCCTCAGAGATGTCTCTCTAGAGCAGAGGTGCTGAACAGACACAGGACAGTCTCTTGCTTCACTAGCAGAGGCTCAGCTGATGAGGAATCCGGTTACTTTCAGGTGTCTCTCAGCTCTGCTGCTTCCTCTTGTTACGTTTTCTGCCACAAAAAAGCGCTAGGCAGTATCTTCAAATCAGCTACCCAAATTTGTGAGCCTCCCCTTCTACTTTACAGTGGTTTATAACCTATTCAGGTTCTTCATCATATGATCATGAAGAACTGTGAAAAACCATTTTTACAACATATACATATATTTATGGTTTTTGTCTCCTTTGAGTTTGACTTAGGCCCAAGAAAGACTGTGATAAGCAGAGAGGGTCACATAGACAGCTTTCTCCAGTAACTTTATTCTGATAGGCTGTGTGCATGCACTGGGGTTTTTTTCTTATTTTGTTACCTGTATGAACATTTGAGGCTCTTTCATTCAGCTGATGGGGAAGTAAATTCTTTATATACTTAGGCCACTGAAATTAATGCAGACCTACTTCTCTCCTCTGCATCCCACTGTGGTTCCATACTGAGTAGAAAGAGGTTGCTATGGAATTTCTGTTAGGAATCCTTCCTTCTTTAGAAAGGTGTGTGCCAAATGGTGCTGTTAATGAGCCTGAGGCTCAACTTGATGTGTATGTAATTTATCTATAATACAAGGACACTTCCAAAGCTTTAAGCCTTCCTTAAGGAGTAAAAAAGTGTGGCAGTTATTTGTGGTATTATGTAATTTCATATTTTGCCTTGCTTTCCGAAGTGAGGGGCTGGGTGTAAAGGGGGCATTTGGGCTCTACACTGAAAGGCTGCAAGGCAACATCAAAGTGTGGGAAGCTGCTTTCTATCAAAATCTTGATCTTAGTGAATTATTTCTTTGTGAATAGGTATTAGGTAGATTTCTTGTGCAGTTTTCCACTCCCAGGGTCTCAAGATCTCAGTCTGGGTTTCCTGGTTTTCCATGGCGGGGGGGTGGAAAGTGTTGGTCTTTAAGGTCTATTCCAACCCAAACTGTTCAATGATTCTATAAAGCACTTCGTGGTGTTCAGGTTTATAAAAATGCCTCTTGAATTATTCCTGAATTTTACTGGGAAATGGCTATGAAATTGTGTTTTTAGAATAAATGCAGCTTGTATTTGTGAATATGTTGCTGCAGAGAGAAAGGACAAATCAGATTTACTTCTGTTTTCTTCTTTCTCATTCTCTAGGTAACCAACACAAAAGGTAACTGTACAAAAATGGCAGTAAAATAGGCATTTTAAAAAATCATACCCTTTTAAATTCCCTGAGAATATTAAAATAACATTGGTAAATTTTTAATGTTTAGGAATTATTCATGCATTATTTTAACGTGACAGGGTCTGCTTTTTATGAACAAATGTCGAACCAAACTTTATGCTGCAGTGTTAGCAAGTTGTAAATGTGCCTTTAACATTAATAGGAATTGTAGGTACTTTAATTAAAGTTTCCAAAGGACACCTTTCCTCAAATGCTCACAGTTCTACATAGCTGGTTAATCTTCCTCATACATTTCTGTCTCCAGTTGGTACTGAGTGCAAATTGTGCTTATGACTTGTATGAAAACTTAATTTGTTGTGATAGAGTGGCTGTATTTTGTGAGCTAGCAGAGCCAGCTGTGGTGCTGGTTCAGCGTGTGAACTCTGCCACTACCCAGTGCTTTCCCATCCATCCTGTTCATGGCACAGAACCATTAATTTCTCTCTGCCCAGTGCAGAATTCTCAGGAGCCTTTGTTTTATGGGGAAGTCCAGGCTTTAACACAGGATAAATAATTTGCAAATCACATTTTTTACCTCTTTACTCTGTTATTCTTTTCATGTGGAAGGCAGTAAGGCAACAATGTCCCGTTAGTGCAGTGAGTTTTGGAAGAACCCAGCTTTGCTCATCTCCGTTTTACGGTTGCCCAGCAAAGGTCACAGGCGAGGAGCTGCTCAAGGACCACGGTGGAAAAAAACATGATACTCCCTTGGCAAGGGCTGTAAAACATGCAGGGCTGTGCTGGGGCCAGCCTGCTGGGTGCTCTGGGCCTGTCCTGCCCAGGGACACGGCTCACTCACCCTGGCTCCCTCTGGAGTGCAGACTGTGCCCAGCCCAGCACCGGGCATCTTGGGGAACTGGTGTGTCCTGCCTGTGAACGCCTGCTGGAGTTGTTTCCTTTTGGTTTTCTGGGAGATGTGATGTGTGTCTTTTGGCTTGTAAAGTTAGGAGGGTTGGGTCCTCGTGACTGCAATTACTGGGCTTAGGTATTAATTTCTGAAGGATGCTGACAGGCTGTCTGTGTAAGATGCTTAGCTGTAGTTAGGAGCAGCCAGGCAGCCAATGCTTGCCACTCCAGCAGTCATGATGGCCTTGAATTAAACAACAATTGACCCTATTAGAATACACGTAACACAGAGCTTTTTGTACCTTAGCTGTACATTGATTTCTCTTTCTGGGAGCTGAGCAAATGTCTGCTGGGGTTTAGGTTTTACTCCTACCTGACCTTGAATAGAGCAAGTTTGAGTTTAAAGCATGTTTGCCTCAGCTGTGCAGCAGACCATTGTGTTGGCTGCTTAGCCCTTCACTGTTTACTAGAGAACTTTCCAGTTTGAAAAGGCCTTGTTCCTAGGTATGACAGATGTGGTGCAGTTTATATAAGACAGAAATTTGGAGCAGGAGCGTTTCTCTTGCATTAAATTGATGCTCACAGCAGTCTCCGTATTGTGTGCAGCTATCTTTAGAAATAGCTGGATATATCTGTGCCCTCAGTGAAATGTAGAAAGCAGCACTACTGAGGAGGTATTTCATTATTTAAAAGGTGAATGTTAAGATTCACTGCTGCTGATGCTCTGTACATGACACAAACTGCAGATACAACACATTGGTGCTAAATTAAAGAATAATAGAACTGAGATAGAGATGGTATTGCTGAGCTTATCCTGATGACAGTTCTGTAACAATAAGTTGCCTCCTCAAAATGTCCCTTGTCCTCCATTTTTCTCAAGAGTTTAAATTCAACTTTTTTTTCTTCTTTTCTTTTCTGTTTTTTTCCCATAAGAGACCCAAGAGCTTGAGAACTGCTTGTTTATAAATAATGAAATTGCCCCTAGTTAGGTATGCCCTGAGACAAGTGTTCAATCATTTCTCTGCCTTTGGGTGCCAGCTCTGACAAGAGCTAGGCTGTGGTTCAGTGGATGAACTGTCAACTTTAATCCTCACACTTATAATTTATATAGCAAGTTCATTTAGTGAAGTAGTTTCTGTTTTCTTAGAAACCTTTAAGAGCCTGCAAATATTGCCTTGCTTACTCTAATTTAAGCCACTGTCCTATTCTATGGTTTACTGACCTTATTTTCACTGTAATGTTTATTTTTGCTGATATTGTAGAAGTGGTCATTCTGCAGTAGTTTGCCCTTCTAACAGGTTATTTATTAAAGACATAGGAGAATTGCTGTGCAAAGCACATTGCGAAGGCAGCCCCCCCAGTACTTCAAAAAGTGCAGTAAAGGTATTTCTCCATGACAAGTTCACAAGTGATCTGTGGCTGTTCTGAAGTTTTGCACAGCTCCTCTCTAATTCCTAAGCACCAATGATCTTTGAACTGCAATTTAGGTGCCCAGTCAGCAGAATTGTTTCTGGAGCAGTGGCAGCCTGTGAGTAACTGTTGTGTAGAAGTAGAGAATGGAAAGCCCTACCTCTCTTCTTAGTGCTCTGCTCACACGTGCTGGGATCATCTCAGCATGGAGGGGCAGTGCTTCCTGGGTATGTGGCTTTGTGCTCCCATGCTTTTGTGGTGAAATGTGTAGCTTCTCTCACACCTCTGCACGAACAACATGTATTCTGACATCTGGTGTCAGCACGTTTGTCAAAGAGCAGAGCGGAGCGGTAACGGAAATGGGTGAAACTGCAGCAAAAATCATTTGTGGGGTTTTCATCAGGTATTTTCTTGTTACCTTTCTAGGTCCGATGTTGTTGTTCTGTGCTTTTCAATTGCTAATCCTAATTCCCTGAATCATGTGAAAACAATGTGGTATCAAGAAATCAAGCACTTCTGTCCTCGCACACCTGTCATTCTGGTGGGCTGCCAGCTGGATCTCCGCTATGCAGATCTCGAGGCTGTTAACAGAGCCAGACGGCCTCTGGCAAGGTAAAGTTTAAACAAAAATGAGAATTTTAAAAAAAATCACCTTGGTAGTCAGCTACAGCACTTGCAAAAGAGAAACTCTCTAAAAAGAGAGCCTAGTTTCCTTTTTTTTTTTTTTGTACAATGAGAATATATGTGTTTCCTTCATTTTTTTAATTCTGTTGTCTGAGTTGGTTAGTTCTTTAACACACACAGTTAAGTTTCCCACAAAATTTTTGTACATTGGCTATCTAAACATATTTGTGTGGCAGAACTACAGTAAGATAGAGATGGTAATGATTATTGAATGTTTTCTTATGTATTTTTGTCCATGAACATGTGTATCATGTCCTACCCTCTCACTGTTGTCAGGTACTGTTTTAAACTGGCAGATTCTACTCACATTTTCTTAATTCTCTTTTGGTTTTTTTGTAAATATAATCCTAGATCATAGCAGAAAATAAAATGATTGAAAATTAAACTTCTAAAAGTTCTGAGATTAAAAGAGCATTTGGGGGTTGTTCTAGAGAAGCTTTGTTTCTCCCAGATACAAAATACAACCATTCACATGTTTGGCCACAACAGTCCCACAGTAACTGGCTTGCTTCTAATTTATTCCTTTTATGGGAGTTTCAATGAGACCAGATTCACGGAAATAATATCCATCATTGTGTAATTAATGACTGTATTGTCACAAATTTCCGTAAAGAAATTGAATTAATATTTTGTGGGCCCATTGCATTGCATTGGAGTCAAACTCTTGCCTTAGCCATATGATTTTTATAGGTCTCTGTTTATTAAACATTTCTTTGTTCTGAGGGTGGCGTGGGCTTTTTGGTTGGCTCTTTAAAAGGAAATGGTCTTTTTTTCAAAACTCCTCTTCTGCCCTAATCCTGCTCCCTGATTTCACCATCAGTAAGTTTGAGTCAGAACTCTGTGTGTCTGGCACAGACTCCTGCCACCTGAACTGGTTATTTATTAGCTGGCACTCAGCAAGCTGTTGTCTGGGGTGTGTTCCATCTGTGCCAGCTCGTGTCTGCCCAATATGGTGGGCTCAGAGAACACACTCTTGGGTCGTGTCTTCTGGAGAGATGATTTTTTTTGCTGGGAAAATGGATCCTAGCCCAGACTTTTTACTGGTTTGTTTACTCTGCATCATGTGCTAGAGCTGCTCTGGAAATTCATGAGTTCCCACGTAATACTTCTGCAGCCAAAACAAGCCTACCTCTTGCAGTGTGTGTTGTTACTCTTTTGTTGTAGGCTACTATGATTTTCTCTAAAAAGCATGAGCTTAAGAAATATTTCCATTTCATATTTTGCTGTATTTCTGGCACTTTTTGTGTCATGAGAATTTCCATTTGTGTTTAAATGGTGGTTGTGACAGAATATCTGAGTAGTAAGGGGTGGTAGGACGTTTTTTAAATAACGAAAGTTCTTGAGTATCCTATCAAATTTTTTTACTGTAAATTTCACTTGAAGAAAGAGGCAGCTCCATTTTGCCTAAATGATTTCTACATACATTTAGTAACATTGCAAAGACACCACCAAACTTGAATGAAATTAAAAGTATGCGCTATTCTAAAACTCCGTGGAGTCATGATTGTGGATTTCCAAAGGCCTTTGTGCACTTAGTTTTATATTTTGTCTCATTTGAGTGATAGTTGTCTCAGATTTAGTGCTGAATATTTGGTAAAATTCCATGCTTTCTAGAGTAACTTTGTGTGACAAGGTTCATTTTTTGTTTAACCCTAGGCCAATAAAAAGGGGAGACATTTTGCCACCAGAGAGAGGCAGAGAGGTTGCCAAGGAACTCGGGATACCCTACTATGAAACCAGTGTATTTGACCAATTTGGAATTAAAGATGTGTTTGACAATGCAATTAGAGCTGCCCTGATCTCCAGAAGACACCTGCAATTCTGGAAATCTCATTTGAAGAAGGTCCAAAAACCTTTGCTTCAGGCTCCATTCCTACCTCCAAAAGCCCCTCCTCCAGTTATCAAAATTCCTGAGTGTCCCACGCCGAGCATGAATGAAGCTGGATATTTATTGGACAGCCCACTGTGTGCAGATGTCATGTTTGTTCTTCAGGAGCAGGACTGCATTTTTGCTCACAAGATTTACCTAGCTACCTCCTCTTCAAAGTTTTATGACCTTTTCTTAATGGAATGTGAGGAAAGTCCATACTTGGATGAAACACAGTGTAATAAAGAAAATACAAATAAGGATGTTCTGACCGGTCACCTTGAGACAAACAGTGACAGTGACGAGGCATCCTTGAAATCTCTTGATGTTAAAATTCCCCCACCAGAAAGCAGTGAGTCTTTAAACATGCTAGAACCTGAATCTGGTGAAACAAACTCTGCAGCAAGATCTCTGTCCTCCTGGGGTAAGGGGTTTGTTAGTGTGCACAAGGAAATGCAAGTGAATCCTGTCTCAAAGCGGACGTGTCCAGTAACTGTGGTAAAAATGGATTCCTCTGTGCAGGCTGCACCTTTTAAAACTGTTTTGCAGTTTTTATACACAGGCCAACTGGATGAAAACGAAAAAGACCTCACCAGACTGGCTCAGATTGCTGAAATCTTGGAAGTATTTGACTTGCGAATGATGGTGGAGAATATTATGAATAAAGAAGCCTTCATGAATCAAGAGATTACTAAAGCATTTCATGTCAGAAAAGCTAATCGGATAAAAGAGTGCCTTTGCAAAGGGACATTTTCTGGTAAGTAAATACATGCTTAAGCAGGAAGAGAAATATTTTTTTTTCTCATCCCTGTTACTGTCACTTCATAGACTTCAAACAATGTGACAGCTTGCATTGTTCTGAGAGGAGGGATGACCCCAAAATTGTAGTGTTACTCAGGCCAACTGTTCCAACCTGGGATTCTGTAGTTTCATTTCTCAAAATCTACTCACAGCTTTTAAATAAGCAACCCAATTCTCAGAAATGTTGAGCATTCAATATTCCCCTTTACAATTAAAGCTTTTTATTAACTATTTAAGATGGAAGAGTTATTTTTGAGGTGGAGGTCATGGGAAATGAGGGAAGTCCTTGGTTAACAGAGTTAAGTGAAACACATTCTTGAGAACAGGTTACACCCTAAGCACAGACTTGCAGCACTCCTGTGCCTTTGTTCCCGTGGCAGATGTGACATTTAAATTGGACGATGGAAGCATCAAGGCCCACAAGCCACTGCTGATCTGCAGCTGTGAGTGGATGTCTGCTATGTTTGGAGGATCATTTATTGAAAGCTCCAACAGTGAGGTATTTGTCTATTTTTGTCTCTTTTGTTTACAATGTCTGATGGATTTAGGATGATGGAAGCATCATTTATTTGAAAGGTTGCAGCAATCTCTAGAATCAGGGATTTATTCTTCCTTGCAAACCTGGGATGCTTTTCTTCTTAAGGCATTAAATAAGTCTGCCCAGGAAGACAACATACTTTCTCCAATGCACAAGTCTTCCTCCAGCACTGGACTGTGTTTAAACCCAAAGTCCTGTAAAATGTTAAATATGGGGAAGGAAGTTAAGTATGAATTTGTGAATTTCTTTAAAATAATTTTTTAGCTTTTGTGAATATATATTTATAAAATCAAAATCACTACAAAGAATACTTGGGGCAGGGACATTGATAAACAAATTAAAGATAAAAAAGGGTTAAAGACATATCAGTGTTAAACTAGAAAAGGAAGCTGTTTTCACAGTAGAAACTGAGCTAACTTTAGGAAAAGTTCTACTGACTTTAGCAGAAACTCAGCATAGATTCTGCATTGCATCATCTTGTCCTCTGGAGTAATGCAGGTATGCAACACAGTTTAAAAGATCTCAATGCTTTGAATAAGATTTTGCAGAAGAAGCCCTGTATTTTCATGTGCCTTCATGGTCTGTTTTTCAAATTCCAAACACTCTGGTAGTATTCTTTTCTTGTGCCACACCCAGTTGTTTTTGTTAGTTTTTCTTGTTGCTTTCCATACAGTTATGCTCATATGCTCATTTTTTTTGTTTAATATCCTGATAGATATTTTTCTACTTAGATTTTTCTGACTTCTAATACAGCTGTAAACATAATTCCTTTCCCAGAGGCACACTCAACAAGTGGTTCAATAAAAATACATCATTTGATTCTAGTATGCAGCATTTGGCAATGAAGAATATGCAGTTATTTTCTACCAGCCTATTTTTAATTATTAGTTTCACAGTCTTAGCTCATCTTTCCAATTTAAAATATTTAGCTTCCATTTTGTAGAGTTGAAAGCATTCAGTAATGCTTTTGGAAGTTTTAAAATATAGGCAGATATTAATTGAATGGTTTACAAATAATAAAAACCATCTATTTTTGCATACTACCTTTTCTGTATTTGGGGCAAATTTTATAAACTTATTAAATTTACAGTTCTCTGCGTTAACAAAAATATATCAATAATGAATGAGTTTCACAGCTAGCTGCTCTCACTTGGAGAACTGAGCTGTTTCCCAGAGTGGCTGATGTGCATGAAAGGTTTATGCTTTAGCATGAGAAATTAGACAGTTTTTATCCTAGTCCTGGTAGCTTCATTCCACGCTGGTTACACTCATTATATGTGTGGGGCAGAAAGGGCTTACCTTTTTTTTTTTTCCCCTCATCCCTTCAGTTCTCAGTTCCTTCTCAGCCTTGTTTACCTGGGTAATTTCGTTATTTACCAAAAGACTGAGAGGGGTGGTTTTACTGTTATCCTTTGTTTTCTGTTATTCTCAGAATCCACAGAAAATCCCTTGCCAGGAGCAGATAGATTGCATTCCTCATGGAGTCCACCAAGGGGGGTTTGGCATGGGAAGTGCTCAGTGACTATTATGTGTAGCTGTCAATTTGCAGGCGGGAGAGCATTGAACAGAGTCACTGTTTGATGTGGATCCAATTCCAGCTTGGATAGAACCTGGCAAAGGATCTGACTCTGGAGCAATGCTTACCTGTTGGCAGTGTCTTGAACTTGAATAGGAAATTTCTGCTTTGAAAAATGTTTTCCCTGCGTTTCTGAAATGCCTTGAAGAGAAAAAGAGACAGTCAGGCAAAGTGAGAGAAGTGAAATATAGCTGCTATATGAAAATCCCTTAATAATTATAAATTCTCTTCTTAAATATCTTTTCCAGGTAGCTCTGCCCAACATAAACAAGACCTCCATGCAAGCAGTTTTAGATTACTTGTATACCAAGCAACTGTCCTCCAGTCAGGAACTGGACACCCTTGAGTTAATTGCACTGGCAAATAGGTTTTCCTTCCTCACCTGATTGCTCTAGCAGGTAACAATTTTTTGGCCTTGTCCAATGCGGTATCTTCTTCAACAGCTGAAATTTGCTTTAATGGTTTTTGGAACACAAGATTTTCTTGAGTGTCAGAGAATTTATTTTTTTCTGAGAGGGGTATTGTAATGCAAATTGATATTTTCACACAGAGAAATGCATTTGCCTCTCTCTTGCCTTTTTTAGTTTCATGCTAATCCAGCTCAGAACACTGCAGTTTTCTGTGCTTTAAAAACAGAAAGAGTAAACCTTCTCTTTAGCATTGAGGATAATGTCTGTGGATTGTAATATCCATTCTGTTGTTGTTAATTTACCTAAAACCAGTAAGGATTCTGGGTTTTCCATTAAGTAATGAACTAAGTGCTTCACTTTATATTTCAGTTCAAAGAGAGCCAGTTTCAAAACTTAACCTAGATGATCATGTTTTTAGAAATGCTGTCTAGGTCCCTTTTCACTAGATGAGAATTGGATGTTTTGGTATATCCATGAACATTCAACCCTCATTTCAGGAAGAAAACCTTTTAAATCCCATATTTAAAGAAAAATTACAGGTTAGAATACCACTAAAGTTTTAAAAATAAATCCATACACAACCCCAACCTCTGGGGTTGTTTGGGTTGTGTTGTGTTTAATGTGTTTCTCTCTATGTCAGTAATTTGGCATTGTTCTGGAGACAAAACTCAGAGAAGCTGAAACCAAGCTACACCTACCTACAGGACTACATTTAGGCAGAATTTAATCACATACCATATCCTGGCTCTCCTTCAGTTGTGCATCAGGACTGTCCGTTGTCTTTACTGGTTCTGACAGACCAAATCTTTATTCCCAGATTTTATTTGCACATTTTAGCTGAAGTTTTGGGTAATTTTTAAGGTAACTGCAGTGTAAATGTACATTCAGTATTAAGAGTATTTTATTCCATTTAATTCTTGGTGAAATAATTTTGAGTCCAAAGGCTACTGCCAACAACTGAACCCTGTAGAATCGAACCAACTGCCAGTGTTTCCCAAAAAATACTCAGACTTCTAAGATTTTAGGAAAGGGCCAAGGAGAATCTTGAACTGAGGTGATTGTTGGGGGGGGCTGGTCAGCCTTCATCTGAATCTCTAGGAACAGCCAATCTGAAAGCCTAAAGAGGGCCTGAAGTGACCTTTTCTCTATCAGTGCTGTGTGGATACTCGTTAATAAAAAATTCAGTGGCAAGTGCAATGTTGATTAAAAACTTTGTATGACTGAAAGGAGACAGGTGATTCATATTTCTGATTTAAACTGAATATTGTACCCATGCCAGAGAAAGACTAGTGGCTGCTGAACTTTGTGTTTCTATAAGTGGTTATGAACCACATCTTCAGCCACAGCTCTGAAGGTCAGAATTTGACTTCCCCCAAACCTCAGCTTGCTAAGGATACCTGTGTGAACATGGCCCCTGCATAATGCTGGTTACCACCAGGAGGAGAGAGAACATGCTGCATGAGTTCTTTGTGACCACGGTGTGACCCTGCAATGTGGCTGTTTGCCCTGTGAGTGATGAGTTTTCTCCCCTAACAGAGCAGCATGCAGTGCAAGAGCTGACGAAGGCCTCCATGAGCGGCGTTGCAATAGATGGAGAAGTCCTCTCCTATTTGGAACTGGCACAGGTGAGTGTACACAGCCTTCTGAAGAGATTCTGGTCAGCTGCAGGCCTTGCTTTTAGCTCCCTACTGGTTCTGAGCATTGCTTCTAAGTGGCTTAAAGCCTGCACTTCTGAGAGTGACAGACAATAAAACTTAGTTTTATCTTCTATTCTAAAGAAGGTTTTTTCATTAGTTCAAAGGTCTTTGAACTAATCCCTTTAAGTAACCTCAGAGGAGTTGTCTTTCATATATATATTTTAGTTTGTCTTAATTGTGGAACTTCCAAGCTCTGTGTTCTCATGACCATGGTGCACAAACTGACATGAAAAGCAATGTAATGAAGCTGTTCAGCTTTGTAATGGTGATTGATTCTTGCGTTCCATTCAATTCAGTTCTTGGAGATACATTTAGACCTGTACTGCAAAGACAACATTTCTTGAATCCTTAAACTGGCTACTTAAAATCGTCTGATCAATCATCTGGTAATTCAGAGTATGTGCAAATCTTCTTTACGTTCAAGTGCATGTCATTATTTCTTGAGTCCCATAAATAATTAAAAGAGAGAGCTCCCAGCTCACAGTTAAACTGCACACCTGTTTCCCAAAATGCAGCAGACTCCCAGCTACAGTGGAACAAGCTAAAATATTGTTTAAATTTTATTATTCTTGATTTCACACTAACAATGAGTCAGCTTCAGCTTGGCTTAAAGTAGCACTAAAACACTGGCCACCGTGCAAGATTCCCTGCAGCTGTTTTGGAGACCCTCTGTGCAATACCTGTAATCCTGTTGCAAAACCAGAACTGAACCCCTCCCAAGAGAAAGCAGCTCGCTTTACTTCATTTTTATCTTAAGAAGGGCAATCTTTCTTTTATTTCCCTCTCCTGGTTGGAGACAGAAGCAATATCATTAAGTACTGTTAGAGTATCCTCTGTGGCCAGCACCTAGCTGATGTTTATACTCCAAGATCAGAGCTGGCAGTCAGAATGATCACCTGGGAGAGTATGGCCAGGTACCATCTGCTGGGACCATTCCAGCTTTAGCTGTTAATAGGGGCTACAAAGTGAATGATAACCCCAGGAAACTGAATAAGGTCTTTGTTTTTCTTCACAGTTTCACAATGCTAACCAGCTGGCAGCTTGGTGCTTGCACTACATCTGCACCAATTACAACAGTGTTTGCTCCAAGTTCCGCAAGGAAATCAAAGCTAAATCTTCAGGTATGGGCAACTTCCCTGCCAGTTTTCATCAGATTTCCCCTTCTTTCTCCCCACCCAGTTGATTAAACATGAAGACAAAGATGAACTCACGTAGCTAAGCCACGAGACTGAACCTCTGTGCTATCTTGAACAGCATTCATAAATTCTTATCTGCAAAGAAAGGTCATAATTATTAGCCTAATTGCTGGGCAAGCATCGTGTTCTTTACCTAATTCAGTGATGCTAAAAGGAACAGACCTCTTTTCACGCTCTGCAATGAAAAATACACTCTGTAAAGGCCTTGCTTTTTTGTAGTTTTGGTGAACTAATGCCACTTGTGTGTAACCACTTTCAAAGTCTTTTCACACAGAAGGCATTTGAGGAAACTGGGTGAATCATTGATAAGCAAGTCAGCATAGAGAATGTATCAATGATTAGCTGCATAGCTTTTTGCAAGACATTTCTGGGATTTGTGTGTCTTACTGGCATCTTTGGGGATTTTTTTCATTGGTTTTTTTCATCAGATAATCAAGAATATTTTGAGAGGCATCGGTGGCCGCCTGTGTGGTATTTAAAGGAAGAAGATCACTACCAGCGAGTCAAAAAGGAGAGAGAGAAGGAAGATGTTGCACTGAACAAACATCATTCAAAGCGGAAGTGGTGCTTCTGGAATTCCTCTGCTGTAGTTGCCTGAACAAAGCAAATAAGTGGAAATCCATAGCCAGGAGTTACTCTTATTGTTAGAAATAAGATAAAGTTCAGGTTTTCAGGAAACTGTGTTCCACTTGTGCATTTATTACTTCTAGGATCAAAAGCACAAGCTCACCGAAAATGAGCCTGGAACAGCTCCTTGAAGTCATATGTATATTTTTGACTGGTAAGCAGATAAATGTCAACCATTATTACATTACTTTTTATACAAAAAAAAACCCCAAATCCAGCATTAATGTTTCAATCTCCAGTTGGGAAATATTTTTATACTGTCTGGTGTATTTTGTTCAGATAAAATTCTGGATACTGTTTTGTTTTACAGACCACAAAATAACCATGTAGCAGCTTTGTAATTAGATTTTAACTATTTTTACTATGCGAGTACAGTGAAATAGACAATCTTCAGTCATAAGAGACTGCTTTTAGAGTATCTCATAAAAAGTCATCTTAGGAAAAAATCTAGCTGTCTACTATAGGTTGTCTTTTTCAAACTAAGTACTGTGCACTGGTAATATAAGTAGATGGTTATTTCCCCTTTCTAAAGTAAAGGGTTAGAATAAGATCCAATAACTGTAAGATATAGAGTGCTTGATCTTTGCTCAGCTGAATAATAGACAGTATAATTACCTGTTCAACTGCAGGCAAATGTATTTCTAATATTTGCCATGTAAGTGCAAATAATTATGACTATGTGGGCCATGTGAAATCTAGTGATTCTAAGTATTCAGAGGTTTTATATGTCTAGATCAAAGAGGATATTTCTAAAATCATTTAGAAGGGCTTATTAATTTATATCCTTATACAAGTATGGATCTGAATGCAAAAAGCAGTTACACTGCTTGCATTTAAATTACTGCATGGCAGTTACCTTGTTCTGCAGGATCTTCACCATGCAGCCATTCCTCATGCTGAATTCCTTTTTGCTTCAGTGCAAGCAAATGAAAGGGCTGCACAAACAAGTAGATGTTATCTAGTGTTCCAGCATTTTGTAAGTGAAGAAGGGTCTTCACACACAAGATTACTTCCGTTTGATCCAAATTCTTTTATAGCTTTTCCCAGGTAGAACTGAGAGTTTTAGGTTATTTGTAAGTTGGTGATATATTTCCCGTGGCAGTAGATGTTCCCAGAATGCTGGGGGCAGACTGATGGCCGAAAGGCAGGAATTCTGCACAAGTGGCGCAGGACAAGCAAAAGCTTCCAGTGTTTCCAAATCACCTGTGTGTTTATGACTTTTTATCAACCATTACTCTAGAGCTGCAGTGTTACACTAGATTACATAAGGATGAGAGCATTTTTTAAAAGACCAAAACTAAAATACATAGACTGTAGAACATACACATGCAATCCTGTGCAGTGTCTCAGGCACAACTCTGTAACCAAGGTAGTATTGTGTATTAGGTTTGTTAATACCGTTCTGTGCTGGCAGCTCAGCACACCAATGTGAAAAGCTGTTTGTTTGTTCGTGGTTTTTTCTCTGTATCCAAAGGCAAGGCAGTACAGTCACCCCCCAGCACTGTAGGTCAGGGAAGGCTTTGGCCTGAAAGCCATAAACACCTCGACATATTTGCATTCTGCACAGACTCATTGCCAGGCTGAGGCTACCACAGCTGGGTGGTGGGAGCCACCAGCACGGGAGGAGAGACTGCTCTACAAACCTGTGTGAGGAGAGCAAGTGAGAGATTCCCTCTGAGCTCCATCACCATGTGGTGATAAAGAAGGGCTATAAATGATGATTGCAAATATGTCTCCTTAATTCTTGGTCAGTGACAATGTGGACAAGAACATGGAATGAGAGAAGGCATGTCAAGACAGAAAAATAGCTGTTGTCATAAAACGTTAACCAGCCACATTTTAAGTAAGTATTGCTACTAGGTTTTACACAACCAAAGCTACTGTATGATTGTAATCTTGCCAAACTGTAATGGATATATAAATGAACCTGAGGTATATGCAATAATATCCAGTTATTCTAGTTATCAGCTACTATAACCAAGTGGCTGGTTCATTTGGTTAATGCTGTCTATGGCCTTTAATCTTGGTGGTTATTTTGTGTTTTTTATTTTGGGAAAAAAAGTAAATAAAACTGTTTAGTTACAAATTGTCTCCTAGCTCTTTGAAGACACTTCCTTAATTTTGCCTTCCTTAGTTTTGCCTTCCTTAATTTTGCATCCTTCCCTTTTTAATGCTGCTTGGAAGCATTCAGTTGTGCTGTCATTCATTGAATTTTACTGAAATTCTGCATATTTGTATGGCACATTAGGATTTATGGTTGGGAATGTCAGAAGGAAATCCTACAGTTTGCATATGATATTGGAAGGTTGGTGCTTGTCACTTACTGTTAAACTGCACAGCAAAAGAAAAACAAACCTCTTGCCACTTTTCCCCATGGTTTCTAATATTTAATTAGCATGATATTACCCAAGGGACATGAAACTAATTGGTCATGACAGACACAGGGAGGAAAAATGCAGGTAAACAGCAGGATGTCTGTGAGGTTTTCAGTATGCTCTAAAATATGTACAAACACTGTTTTCCCCACTTTTTCACTGCCTTAGTTGTCAACCATCTTACAGAATTCCTCATTGCCTATTAGCAAACCCTCAGCTTCCTGAATACAGCTTATTTAATTGATAGATGTGTAAAGTTGGTACTTTTCTAGACAATTTTTGCAAGATATCATGCAAAGAATGCCATGCTAAGAGCTTTGAAAAAAATCACAAAGCAATGCCAATGACACTGAAAGTAAGTACATTCAGTACAGTGTTTGTTTTTCAAGTGCTAATTTATGAAAATGTTACATATCTAATTTACTTTTGGAAGCAAAATTTTATTTCTTTGAACATACCATTAGTAAAAGGTAATGGGCTCAAAAGAAAGAGTGGTGATGTCAGGTGTAAAAATGTTTCTCTTGTTTATGATAAAAGCAGTGGCACGGGAGGAAGGAGCAAATCCAGAAGCATTGCTCTCCAAGGTACTCTGCTTGAAATATTAAGACCAATATTAAGAAGTCTTTGTTTCTGGGGAGTCTCATTCATCTTACCTCTTAGAAACAATGTTTTCCTATTTGTTCTTTAATAGAGAACTTCTGCCAGCAAGTTTTTCTGCACCACAACAGAAACCAGTTTTTGTGACTTCCTACCTGCAAGTAGCCCACCAAAGCCAGAAATAGCCAGTTGTTGTGTAAGATGGGAGTGGCCAGACTTCAGCCACAACTCCCTGATTTCATTCACTGAAGACCTACTCTTGACAGTCCTTTAGTCAGATCAGGCCTCAAAGTGAGCAAAGGTAAGCTAGACAACACTAAAAATGTGGGTATGTTATGTTAAGAAGGGTTGCCTAGTAGAAGAGAGTAGTCTGGAAATCCCTTCTGAGCACTGAAAGCATGGTTCTAACAGAGGGAGTAAGGAAAAGCAGCACAGTGATTTATTGCCCTAATTCTTCAGCAGCTTGCCTACAGATAGCTCTCAAGAATAGCTTATGCCTAGAAGTGTTTGATTTGTAAAATTGGGGGATTTTTTTTTTTCCATGTTCAAATAACAAGCACTGATAGAGCAACTGAAGGCATTTGGAAATCCTTCTCTCAGGGTCAGGTCTCTCATCCTCTGGACAAAGAGGTTTAGATAAAGATCTAATGTACTAAATAGGATTAATTTTGGTATGCAAACTCCAGGATGGTGACATATTTCAATTCTTCCAGACTTTTGGATTAAAGTCTGGTGAAGAGATTTACTTTGTCAGATGAAACTACAGTTTTGTCCCTATTCTGTCCCTTTTTTTTAAGTCACAGTCTTGCTGCTCTTGTCACTGGATAGGCCAGCATTTATTTACTCTGGGTTGGATTCCAAAGTACGTACTATGCAGTGAGATGTCTTTAAGGGGTATGCTTGCCACTCCTGAATCCCCTTAGATTTTTGGTCTATTAAAATGATCTAACAGCATTTGCATGAGTTTACTTCTCCTGCAGGCAAGATTCCCATTGAAATGGATGAGATACTACACACACACACACACTTGGGGCTTTGAGGTGCTGCCTAATGAATTTCCACGTTATCGCTTGCCTGTGTTCCAAATCTCCCAAAGAAGTTAGCTCTGTGTACTGCATGCAGGATAAGACAGTGTGTTAGCAGTGATAATCCCCATCCTGAAGGCTCTACAATAGGATAATTCATTGTCAGTTAACTTATGCCTTTGCCTTTAGCTAAGAGAACACAACCCATGTCATGGATTCACTTTGCACTAGCAGCCGGAGTAGTGAGACTATTGTATATTTATATATGCAAACTAAATCCCTCACTGATGCTTACATAAAAACCTTGATTTCTGGTATAAATATGAAAAGCTTTTGGATCAAGGCTGCAGGAGGCTAAGATGGAAATTTGAACATTAGAAGATGCAAGAATGCTTATGCTAATGTATCCCAGCTCTAGAGAAAATCAAACTGAAAAGGTAAAGCTGTGATTCAGGGCAAGCCTAGCATGGGACAACAGACTTGTGATGGCTCCTTTATAACAGTTCAGCCTCACCAGCTGGTTTGTAAGCAGGCCACATAGCTACAACATCTCACTGGGATGTTTGCAGCACCAAACATTCCCAAGAGGCAGGTCCTATATCCCACCCCCACAGCATAGGGGCACAGGTTGCAGTGAAAACATTACAGTACATTGCTAACTCATCTCAAGACCTTTCCTGTACACTGGTACCTCACAGTCTGTCCTTTGGCCTGCAGAGA
The DNA here is from genome assembly GCA_013400635.1 of Hypocryptadius cinnamomeus. Lineage (NCBI taxonomy): Eukaryota > Metazoa > Chordata > Aves > Passeriformes > Zosteropidae > Hypocryptadius > Hypocryptadius cinnamomeus. The sequence goes on from VYZP01020535.1 coordinate 74,786, forward strand.
TGTCCAGTACCACCTCCTGGACATCATAGATCTGTTTTGTATATGTTGGATCTGTATATGTTTTTGTGCCATCTTGAAGGATATTCCTGAGCAACAAGGACCTTACCCTAACACAGGAAGGATCTCCAGCCAGTTTCCTTCCAAGTGGCAGCAGACACTGGAGCCAAGCTCTGTGGCAGCCAGCTATTGGCCTGTTTAGGGATTCCAAGATAAAAGTAATATGAATTAACAAATTTGCAAAAAACACTCAAAGTCAGAGACTGAGTGACTGAACACAGGCATGAGCTGTGTGCCTGCATGGACAGGAGTATTTCAGGTACCATCTGAAGGTGCTAAACTGGGAGGGGGATATGCCCTGGAGATAGCAGCTCTGATTTTTCAGCTTTAAAGAAAAGCAGCCTTTACCATTAGAATTAGCGAGCTGGGTGCCATCCCTCTGTATTGCACAGGTCTGAGGCCATGGTCTGAGGTCTCACCCTCCACCCTCACATTTATCTGAAGCTTTAGATAAGCAGCCAGGTGATGACACTTCACAGTGAAGATTTTCATAACAAATTTTCTTGTCTTTGACATTAAAAAAAGAAAGGATTCTTTAGTCCCCACTGGGATTAATATTTTTTTATAATTTATGGCTGTATAATAAGGATTACATGGCATTCCAGGTATTAGCACTGAGTATTCAAATTATCCTCACAGGTTATAAAAAACCCCCTACAATTAGCAGTTTATGAGCATATGATTAAATTTGCATCTTAGTCATTAAATATAAGCTGGTCATTCTGACTACATGATCAGATGTGATTGCCTCCACCACCCAATATTTAAAATATTAGTTATGCACTACATATTACAAAGAAATTTCTTTACATTTTTCTCCTGGGTCCTCAATTACAGCTACTTGTAAAATTTTGTGGATCCCTGTGCTCTTTGTATCACATTTACATTTTTCAGTTATAGAGTGTGTAGGGTGAGTTTCTAAATAACTGGCAGATCTCATCATGTGTTGAAAATCAGATGATGGTGCCTTTTTTCACAAGCACTCTAAATACAGGGGGTTTCTGTGGAGTCCCTGGGGACTCTCTGGGGTGGGAAGATCTCTGTGAATCCTTCCTGCTCTTGCAGGAACAGGACCACTCTCCCTGCACAGGAAGAGCTGCTTCAGCTTGCAGGGGATATGATCAAGTGTCAGCAGTCCTGCAGTCTGTAAGACATCCCAGAGCACTCTGGACAGCCTCACCCAGCTGTGACCACTCACATTTACTGCTCATCTCCCAAGGACTCCCTCAGGCTGTTCTGTTGAGGCAGGTCCTCCCCAGCTTTGCTCCCCCTTCCTTTTGGCTGGCCAAGGACAGCAAGGTCCGAGCATGCAGAGGTGATTTTTGGCCTGCTGAGCACGGTGCAGCTCTGGCAGGTGCTGCAGCTCCCACAGCTGCACAGCCCTGCCCTTCTCAGCTCTCCAGGGTAGGAAAGGTAACAAGCTCTAGACTGATGTCTGCCCTTAATGGCGTTTTTTATCTGCTGTGGGGGTCTGTTTGTTTGTTTGCTGTAGTCACAGCAAGGTTTTTTTTCTGGAAGCTGTTTGTTAAGAAGAGAGGAGGAATAAGAAATAAAAAATTACTGTATCCAAAGATTATTGGATGATTACCTCAAGATAATTGGGTAATTAGGTTAAAGACTTGCTTTCCTTTCTGCTTAGGCCTCCAGTATATCTGAAGGTGAGGAGGTGACTGAAGGTCAGCGCAGGCATTGCTGGGCAGAATTTTCCTGTTAACAGAACAGATTGCTCCTCTGTAGCTGAACAGAGGGGCAAGGAGACTGGTGCCTGGGAGTTCGTTAGAATCCATGAAATTATTCACCTTCAATTTTTTCTGCTACTTAACTGGCAAGTCACAGTAGGTGCTGTAGGGCTCCAGGAAGTGTTCTGTGCCCTGCACTGAGTGGGGGTACAGGGAGCACATGTGCCATGCATCTTAAAAGGCAGGCACTTGCTGCAGCTGTAGGGGTAGGATTTAATTGATCTTTCCTGGATCCATGGCTTTTGTTTTGACATTGCTCACCTGCCCAGCCCATTAACACAGAGACTTGGGCCATAGAGTGTCATCCTAGAACCACATTCTCCCCTTGGGCTTCAAAAGATTGTTTCCTTATATCTGGTACCCAGACACTGAACTGAAATCCAGAAATCTTACCCAGTGTACTTTCAGCCCTTCTAAGCTGTTTTTCAGTCAGACTTCCCATGCAGAGCAGTCAAGCTGCAGAACTTGCCAGATGACACTGGTGGTGTGAAGAGCTTTGAGTTCCCAGGTAACCTGGACAGGTTCATGGATGAGAAGTGTACTGGGGGTTAGTAAATGCACAGAAAAACATGCCTGACTGAGCAATTTCCAAAGTCAAACAAATGGCTGGGGGGTTTCAGAAGAGCTGTTGTTAACTGGTCATGCTGTTCTTTGTTTCTCTGGACATCAGGTTTTGGCCACTGTCAGACACAGTGTAAGGGACAGACAAATCCTTGGTCTGACCCAGTAGTGCTCATCTCTTCTCTCCAGAAGTGCTGGGATGAAGAATTCAGTGTAAGAGGGAGGCTTTTCCCACCCAACCATGTGCTCCTTTGCAATGGGCCTTCCTAAGAACCCTGTCCAGCAGGGTCCTTTCCATGCCCTTTGGCTGATCACCTTCCTCTATTGAAAGTTCTCATGATCCTCTAATGCTATTGTGGTAAATGCTAATAATAAATCCAGGTGACACTGATGGTGGCAGGTTACCACACAGCACTCCAGTGTGCTTTCACTGCAGCACCTTCACTGAATGGAATTATGGCACATCCACTAAGCCACATCTTGGCAGGCTGGCCAGCATCCACAAGCACCCCTAACCACTCTAGCACACTTTGCACCTCCTGGATGTTTATCCAAAATTTGTACCAGACTGCTCTCGGGATTTGTATCTCCATTGTTCAGCAGAGTTGAAACAGAAATGATTTTGCCAGGGTCATGCAAATGATCAAGACCTGCCCCTTGGGTCTTGGGGAGGAGAGGAGAGGAGAGACTCTCCTCTCCTTTACATGCACAACTGATCATAATCTATGCTTAATGGACTGTCAGGTGTAAGCTACAGGCTCAACTGCTCTCTCTCTGACTGCTTCATCAGCTATTTTCTTTCCAGGATGTGTAAGCATAAGACAGATCTCTTTAAATTCTCTTTTGGCCTCAATTGCAATACCTAGTGAGTAAAACCCAGCCACCACATTTTCCCCTTGTCCCTTCAGCAGTCAGCTACACCATCATCCTCTGATTTAGCATCAGCTGAGTGAAGCACTAACCAAGTCAAAACCATTTGACATGGGCACTTGGCATTTCCTGAGCATCCTCATTCTTTGACAAGGCTTTAGCTGGGCACAGGGAGGGCAGACTGGCACAATCTCTGTATCAGTTCTGAGTTCTCTGTGCACTGGCATACTGTAGGAAGCCAGCAGGCTCCTCAGGAAGAGTTAGCCCTTCCAGCCAGCCAAGAAAGCAGGTATCTGTAGTGCATGGAGGGCTGTGTTCAGCCTGAGGTGGAAACCAGAGAACCCCAAACTTAAGGAAGGTGGAATGGCTTTCAGGGAGTAACTAAGCATTCCATTAGCATGAAGGTTGGATGGCATCAAATGAAACTAGCACAAGGCAGATTCACAACCAAGAGCTCCTCTTCACAGCAGTGTTAGCAGAGCTGCACATTTTTTTTGCCAGAGAACACAGGCTGGAAGCTTCCACAGCTCCCAAAAGAAACCTTTAGGGAAGAAACCTATCAAATACAGATCACCACCTCTACTTCAGAACTTAAGCCCAAGGCATTGGAAGTTGGGAATATACTACCAAATACAATTTTGTGCTTATCTTTTTTTTTTATCTCCTGGAGCATCTGCTGTTGACCACTGTCAGAAGCAGGAACCAGGGCAGAGCAGACCTTTGGTTATCTGCTTATGGCTGTTCCTGGGATTGTGATTAAGGACTCCCCTGCCTCCCTACAAAGATCCAAACCTGCTGTTCCCCTCCCTGTGCTGCAGCAGAGTCCCTTGTAGTTGTACAGGTTGGGCTTCTACTGGGTGTCAGTTCAGGAGCTCATCACTTGCCTGATGGCAAGTACAGGTTCAGACCATGAAAGAGGAGAAGGGAAAGCAAAGGGATTTATCCTTCTATCCCTTCTATCTATTCCTGGAATTTTGTAGTGTTCCTACACTGTTGTGTGCCAAAGAGGAGGTCAGAAGAGCTCAGATCCATGAAGTGACTGTGGGATGAAAGACTGCAAAACAGACACCCCTTTGGGCACAGGAGCCACACCCAGGCATCAGCTCCTGGGAGTGACACGTGCTAGTCCTGCCCAATATTCCTAATGATGAAATCTGCCCTCAGACTTCAGTGAATGCTGGTGTTTGTTCTGGAGGATGCTAAATCATGTGGGCATGCACAGCACAAATAGTGTCTACCAGGGATTTTAAATAATCTTGAATAATTTTGCCCTAACCAAGCACCCTAAGTGATGCTGTAGATTCAGCTCTTGTGATCCCCAGGGTCACCTACACCGCCCTGCTCTCTAGGAATCCCTTCTGCCTGTTGGGAATTAATCAGTTTCCAATTCTAGAGCTGCACAGTAGCATATTAACAAAAGAAATCCCTGCTGTGAGCAGTGATAGTAGGGAAAGAGGGAGATATGTCTTGCCTTAGTATGGCCCTGAGCCTGTTGCTGACTGCAGAGAGCCAAGGTAAATATGTGTCCAGCATCACTTCTGCCTGCCCTCGGCCTTGCTGCTCCCTCACTTGGCTGAATTTCACAGACAAAGCACCATCACTTAGTGTGATCCACATTCCTTCTATTGCACTGGGAATAATCCTTCATTGCTATAAGCTTTTTCAATTTTCTTAAGGCCTTTTACTACTTTGCCAGCATAGCATAATTTATTTTGTTGAGTGGTTTACACATTGAAGTGTGTGAAGTTGTATTTATATGTCTCTGATGAGTTCTTTCCTGGCTAGTGGATCAGTGCTGTGGGTTTTTTTTTACTGTAGCTTTCTGCTTTCACAGTGCAATTTTTCACCTAAAAATGAGACTCCAGACCTGCTGATTTCTGCCACTTCACACCAGTTCAGTTCTCAACTCCAGCAGACACAGTAGAGCCTGGCACCTTCCCTGTAGTGGGAGATTCTCACTTTTGTCCAGAGTAGCTGAGGACCCTTTAAACAGCAAACTGCAACTGTCCCTCTGAGGTGCTGTCCTTGGGTTTTCTGGCTTTGTGCCCTTAGTTTAAGTTACATATGTTTTTCCATGTATTTCTTACATATAGTTTTAAAAGTTTAGGCTCTGTCTACTGTTGCCTTTAAAACTGAAGTGGTTCTTTCCTCTCCACACATTCTCCTCCCTCGTGGAACACAAGCTTTTTGTCAACTGCAAGGTGTGGGCAACAAGTGTGATTCAATCTAGCTGTGGGTGTGCTCACATCAGAGCACACTTGTTTTTGTGCAAGTGCCATCAGTGACTGAGAGCTTGTGCAGCACCTCAAGTAGGACAGAACAAGGCACAGTCTGAGCCATCAGACACTGCCCAGTCCTCACTGTTTTTTGTGAAAGGATGAAGAGGCAACACACTCTTCCCAGATATGCTGATAAACAGATTTCAGTCACAGCACATCACTTATCTGCCATAAATGCCTTCTGGGAAGTGCCCAGGTTCTGCTGAGAGCCCTGTTGAGGCTTAGGACCAGGATTTTTTAATAGAGACCCAAACCTTAGAGAGAACACCTATATTTGTCAATGGAGTATATATGGAGTCTATTGTTATTAAACTAATCTGGTTAACAAAACCCACAGCTTTTCCTAAAGACAGATTCAGAGGATTTAAAGTTCAGGGAGAATAGCACCTTCTGTCCTTGCCCTGCCTCACTGGCATCCTGTTGGGCAGACTAAGCCCTTGGTAGTACTGTGACACTCACTGCCTTTTGGACTGGTAGGAAGAAAAAGAAAAAGAATATTTAGAGGAGGCTGAAGTGTTCATGGTAGGGAATGGGAGAAGAAACCAGGCCTTGTTAGTAGATGCAGAATCACCCCCATGAGTGGATTGACCTGCATTCACCTCAGCTGAGAAGGGTCTTTGCAAGCCTCATGCACACACTCAGCTCCAGGTGTTCCCCCTGGTCCCTTCACCCTCTGACCTCCAGCTGCAGGGAAGCACTGGAGCAACTCATTAGGCAGGGCCACAGGTGAGTCAGGACAACCTTCCCACCCTTCCCTTTGGATGAGTGCCACCTGCACAGATGGCTTCCTCCTGGCTCTGCTTTCTGCTGAATTGTAGGTATTGGAGCCTGCCTCAGATCAAATGTGTCTTTGCATTGCTAGCTAGAACAGAGCTGTGTGGCTGGTTGTGAAAGAGCATCATAGTCCCTCAGAAACAGGAGTCTCCTTTCCTGCTTTGGGATCTTTTTCCTGTTTGTTGTAAGGGTTTTGAGGATTGCCAGGAGAAGAGGAAAACATGTCAAACACAAAATGCATTGCAACATCTAAAGAAGGTAAGTTAAAATCTGAATGGGCTGTTGGGAGCCTAACTCAAGCAATAGCAGTAGCTGATCATTAACTTTTCCACAGTAGAGCAGGCAGTGCTATAAAAGCATATTACTAAGATTAATTAATTTAGTACCACAACACCTCTTTTTAAGTAGGTGGATTACCTCCCTGAATAGGGAAAAAGAATAGAAAAGTACTCTGTGGAAGTTAATTGAAGTGCATCAGCTGCACAGAGCCCCACACCTACTTGTAGCTTTACACTTATTGTATAAAGCTACAACAACAATTCCCTCTTATAGTTTTGAGCAAAGCATTTGCCCTGCTATTAGTGACCAGCTGGGATTTGTGGTCAAGATATCCCACATGGCAGCTCATCCCTACAGTTATTAGATGTTTTACTACTTATTCCTTAATTAAACACCTCTTTCTTTAGCACAGTAGTGTAGTGTGGCAGCAGGGAGCAGTGACTGAAGTCCAAAGATGATGGGAATTTACAACTATTTTCTTTCCAGAGGCATCCAGCAGTGCCATGAACTAGCACAAGCCAACCCCAGTGAAACCAGCAGAAGAAGGCTCATAGCCAGCTGAGGTCCTGGATGCCAGAACCAGACAGATGAAGCTGTAAGGAGCCCTTAGTTCAGTCTAGAAGCAAACATACAAGTTAAAGAAACACAGAGCTAAACTGCTAAGAGCAGGCAACCACTGAAGTGCCATGGGATGGAAGGTTTTATGCAAAGGGTTTCTATAGGTTTTGGAATATAAAAATCTCCTTTTCCAGCTAACACTTCATATGCAATAGAAGAAAAAGATCCATTTAAGCTCAAGAAACATGAAGCAGTTTACCTTCTACTTCCTTTAGTTCTAAGCACTCTTCTTTTGCCCTCCAGCAACAAACTCTGAATGAGCACCTTCAGTTTTTATAGCACTCCTGTTCCCTAGGAGCCTTTGCAGCCGCTCCCCTCCTCTTCCTCCTCCCCTGGGCTTTATTTCAGTGGGCTTTAACCTACAAAGTTCAGCATAGGTTTTGTTATATCCATCTTTTTTCTGCTGAAATTGTGTCCTACTAAATGTAATGATGCCTTCTTGCTTTTGTTTTGGAAGGAAAAGAGTTTTAATGAAAAATATTTTTACATCATAGTGTAAACCTACTCATACACTTTGACATGTTCTTCTGTTGTGGAGTCATCTGCCACAGCTCTGTCTAAAATTTGGAGCTTGGATCTCAAAGAGGGCATCTCCTCAGAGGACCTTGAGGAGGAAAGGTAAGAGAGAATTCTGCTGATCCTGAGAGAAAGATATAGTGGTGTTTAATCCTTTTGTGTGTGCTGTTGTTTCACTTTCAGTCTGCAGCTGAAATTTTTCTGAAATTGTTCACATAACCTTTCTTCCTTGGTTCCATCAGGCAGCAAGGCCTGAGGAAAGATTTGAGTGTTTCAGTGTTGCTGTCCTTTGCACAACAGAAGGTAAACACTCCTCTGTGTCTGCTCCCTGACCTCCCATAGAGGTGAGAGGTTCACCCCTTCCTTGGAGCAGCCTTTCTTTGATGCTATATCTGCCCATGTCATACACACTGCATTTGGTGACAGCCTGTGGGTCTGTAGGGAATAGGTGCATGTGACTAAATGCATGAAGAAATTCCTGGGGATACTCCCATGCTTTGGATGTGTCCATCAGAGAGTCTCTGGAGCTGTGTTTTCTTCAGCATGATGAAGCTCTTGGGGATGTTCTGCTAATCTCTTCAGGTAAACACTCCTAGTGCTGTAATTTTACCTGCTGTAGGGGAGATGCCTCCTGCCAGGAAAGTGATGGGTATTTTATAGAACAGATGTGGGTCTGTTCCCCTCACCTGCTCCTGCCAGCCCTGTTACTGCTCCTTGGGGCAGTGAGCTCCAGAGCCCACCGTGGTTGTCAGACATGGGACAGGCCCAGGTGGGCCCTGGGATGAACCTGCCCCCATCAACAGAGAGCTCTGGGGAGCCAGTCTCTGCACACAGATGGGGACAGCTGAGCCAAGCCTCACACCCTCCCCTCTGGGCCCTTGCAGGAGGCTGGTGTGGGGATGTGGAATTTTTTGAGGTGCTTTGCACAAGGCAGTGGTTGTGTTCTTCCAGCAGATGCAGGCTGACAGGCCACAATCAAGTACAGCTAGTCCCTGTAACAGTGGGGCTGTTTATCTTGAAGTCACTCTGTGAGGCTTAGAGACTTTAAAATCACAGAATCACAGAATATGCTAACTTGGAAGGGTGCCACAAGAATTACCAAGTCCAACTGCTGGCCCTGCACAGCAGCATCCCCAAAGAACCACACCATGTGCCCTAGAGAATTATCCAAATGCTTCTTGAGCTCTGTCAGGCTTGGTGCTGTGACCACTTCTCTGAAACAAGAAGCCTTTTAAATGAGAGCAGACACTGATAATCCCACATAGCCACAGGACATTAAACCTCCAGTATTGATGTCTCACTTTGACTCATTTATCTGGTCAGAAAGTCTTATGGGGCCAATTGAGATCACATAGCTCATAATTTTATAGCCAGAAATTATTAAAATAATAACAATAAAGTAATAATAATAAACCTTCACTTACTTTAATGACAAATCTTTATGACTGACAATTCCTTGAGCTTGCATATAACTCCCATAGCCTGAAACTCTTCTGTATGAGTCCCATGCTGTTGTTCCACAATCCCAAGAGTGAAATCTGAAAAGCTGACTTGAACTCCTCAATAGGTGAAAATCTTTCTGGGCCCTTATAAGAGAATTCACTGAATAGAAAAATCTTTCCCTTGGAAGGCAATTTATTAAAATGGCAAAGTCAAGCACTGTCAAAATCATGGCAAATGCTTTGAGCCTGTCACTTTGAAATTGTAGGGCCAGATGGTGAGAAACCTTTCTGCTGGTCAGGGAACTTTCTGAATGCTCAGCTACTTAGACCAGACTGGTTTTTGGGTGTTTTTTTAAGTATGTTTTCTGTAAGAACTAAATTTGGATTACCTCTCATTTGTCATAGGCTAACAGCAGGTATCACCTGGTACAGGCCAGCTGCTTGAGGGTAATGTCATGTCCCAGAATAACCTTTCCCTTTTGACCATGCCTTTGGTAAATCAAAGAAGCCTGTGAGCTTATTCCTTGTCGTGTGTTCCTCCTCAATCTTAGCAAGCCACAACTGTAATGCAGTGGCATGTTAGTTTTGCTTTGTTTGGTTGTTTTTTTCCCCCCGGAGACCTGAAGTAACAGAATACTTTCAGTACAGGGCGTAGGATCCAGACAGCAGGACAATCCCTGTCCTAACACAAGGAATGACTGCAGGATAACTAGTGCTGGTTGTGGGCTGGCTACTGAAAACTGCCTGGGGTATGCCTTTAACATGCTCTGAGGCTGTTCAAAAATTCTGGAGGTTTGGTTGTGTTTATCCGGTTGCTGCTGAAGAAGCTTTCCTTCCTCTGGTATTTTAAAGGCATGTGTTGTGACCTGTCACTTGCTAGATTTGTTTGATGTGAAATTTGAGTCTGGCCATGGAAAAACACACTGCAGGAATGTGTTTATTTTGCTCTCTGCTGGAGGTAACACTAGTTTCCAGTTTTCTTGAAGTTTCAGCCGAGTGTTGTGTTGTAAATGTAATAATCACATTCAGGAGGAAAATTGGCATGTGAGATCTACAAATGGAAGGCCCAGAACCTGCAACTTTGCTTTAGCTTCTCCCAGGCAAACACCCCATTCCCACAAAACTCACTGCAGAAATGGTGCTGGAAACACGAAAGGCCAAATTCCCAGCTATGTCCATCCTCCCTAGACACAGAGGCAGTCTGCTGAGCCTGTTGGCTTCATCAGCTGGGAGGTACTCTCCATATTTATATGTATTTTAAGGCCATTTACTCCTATCCTAAGAAATTAAAGAAATCAACTCAAACAAGCAATGGAACCAAAGCAAACCCATTTTTCTAATGCTGCTTCACTGCAGAGAGATTGTCAAACACAATAATTTGCTTTGCAAATGCTCCCTGTTTAAAGTAACTGTTACATGTATGCAGAGTACTCCCAGTTCATATGACAATATAAAGGTGTTGAGAGCTAATTAAAACAGTTGATATTTGTTCAAAGCTTGAAGAAGGAAAAACCTGGACAAGCACTGCTTTTTGTTATCCATAAACTTGTCTTTTTCTAAGTCAGGGTTCTTCCTAACTAAGAAAACATTACATGAAAAAATTATTTTACATAGATGAATAAAATGCTATGTATAATTTTTCATTGCAGCAAACCATAATGTTAGAGCCATTTTTTATTCTTTTATTCTTTTTATTTGTTTATACTTTTATTCTCTGACATGAGAGCAAATTAAACTCTACCTTATTTCTCTACTTTGTTCTTTGAGGGGATCAGTCTTGTTTTAATTGTACATGGCAGTAGCCACCTGATGACTGTAGTTAGGATACATTTAATAATTTTTTTAAGGAAAAAAAGAGCATCTTCCGTAGACTTCTAAATCACAGAGTCAGTCCCTGGCTGGGCTTTCCAGGAGTCCAGCAATGATGTATGGGGACTTTCAGAGTTAAGTCAATGACAGATTCTGCTAAAGACTTTCTTTTTCTTTGTGCTCAATCTCTGTCTATAAAATTAATGTTACTTATGGAAATGGGAATGCTATGTGTGATTTTTACTTCTCTTTGAAAATCCTGCAGTATAAAGCAGCTGCTTTAGTATTTGTCCCTACTTACCAGAACAAGTACTCTGACAGGTCCACATGGCATTACAGAGGGACACCTGCTGAGTATTTACATTTATTTATGATCTTTTACTATGTGCAAAATGCAATTTTACCTAGACCATATTATATTCACTTGAATAAGAACTGGGGAATTATTAGTGTGTTTTTTTATTCCCAGGAATAACTATCAAAGTACAGCTCCTACACATTAGCACTTGCATTTCTGCCTCAAGCAGCTCAGTGAATAGAATTATTATATAAACTTATGGTGCTTATTTAGCTGTACATCACTCTGTGCATTGAGAGGAGAGAAGAAAATCCTATAGCTTCACGTATCAGCACTGGGGTGAATTTTACCAGGCATGTGACTGTATAATCCCATGGCTCTAAGAGCAGATCAAGTCATCTAGGAAGTATTTGACATAGTTCTGCTTTTAGCTTTTGCATTTAGGAGAACACATATCAACAAGTAAAAATAAGACCTTATATTTGAAATCAGTGTTGAGGACCAGCTTCTCAACTGCTATAAATGTGACTCTATTATTATTATTATTACTATTATTTACCAGTAGAAAATCTAGTCAAGCTTATGAAAGGTACTTAAAAAATGACAGCCTGCAAAAGAAAACCACAGGCACAATTTTGCACACACATATCAATTCCAAAATGGAAAATCTGGAGATTAAGCATGCAGACCTCAAAAAAATCACTGCAGAACTGGCCACTGTGGACAATTGATAGCGATTTGAGACACTGATTATGAGCCTGTTGTAGTTTAACTATATTGACTGGCACTCCTGTGATAGTTGCTTTATTAAGCATAGTCATTTTGATCATTAATTTCAGCATGAAACGGTTTTTACAGAGGCTTTTGTGCATTACCCTAAGTGATTCTTCACTAAAGAGAGAAATCAGTATGTCAGTACGGTACTGGACATCTTTGAAGTTTGCAAAATTTAACTGCCCAGATGTTTCATGAAAGGCTTTCAATTCAGATATTATTTTCAGCCTGGCTGCCTACCAGAAAATAAATACCCTTCAATTTTTCATGGAGCCAGGAAAGTCTGAGAGAGTTTTTCTGCTCTTCCCTGCCCCCCTGCCTGGCTGCCGGTACCGAGGTGCCAGAGTGACACCGCGTGGCCAAGGGAGAGGTAACACAAACTTTAGGAATAATAAGAAAATGTGACTTTTATCCCAAATACACATCAGGACTTTACACGTCTTGTTGCAGCTCTTCAGAAATAATCTTTGCTACAGTTCCATTGTCTTTATTTTCATACATTTATATATTAAGCCCCAAGTACTAATAAAAAAAATAAAATTTGTTTAATTACTGATTTAGGGAAAAGTACCAGATTTGTACAATGAGATTTAAAAAAAAAAATAATTGTACTTTCCTGAAGTATTTTAAATATTATTTGACTATTAATGATAATTTCTCTGACAAGTTTTAAGAATTACTTTTTTCCTTATAGAAACACAAAATTATTTAAGCTTTCTCATTCATCTGCCAATTTTATATGTTCTACTCTGTTTTGGTTCCTCTTTTTAGCCTTTTGCCTGTCACCAAAGGATGCTGAGTAGTTTTCCAGGAACTCAGTAGTTCCAGTACACCTCAGGAAGAGATTCTAATCTGGGTGAGATAATTAATAGAAGTTGTAATTCCTCATCCTCAGATGATAGTTTTAAAATAAAAGATTATCAAGAAAAATTTAAGAGAAGAGCCCCCCACCCCCACCTTTCTTGCAGCCAGTGCGTTAATGGATATTTCAGAAACATATCTGGATTGTGGAGAGAAAAATTGATAAGGTCTCAGGCACATTTGTAATACAAAATGTCATATGCTCAGAGCCCAAATCAACCCCAGTTCAGCAAACAGCTGTGAAATATTTACACTCCTGCCCACAGCTGACATGGCAAAGGGCTGAAGTGAAGCACAGAAAGTCCTGGCTCACTCTGGGTGAGTTCTGAGATCACACAAGAAAGGCTGAGACCCGGTGAGGAGCTACCAAAGATGTCCCACCAAGAGGGACACCAAGAGTCAGAGTCCTTTCCCTGCCTGCCTTTAACTGGTTAAATCCTTCCTGATCCTCACAGGGGTCTGAGGTGTGCCAGGCCCCAGCAGGGAGCTGCTCACAGCAAATCCACTGAGAGAACCTGCAGAGGGAAAAGGACTAACCTCTCCTGCCATCCCCCCATGCCACCAACTGGGAGCATTTTAGAGCCCTGCTCTTGTATGGAGGAGTCAAGATGGGACCCCCTCGTTGTCTTTAGTCCCCACTGGAAGCAAGACATGCAGAGCCAGCCCTTGGCTAGGCTGTGATGTTCCTCCTCTAACCACTGCCAAGGAATGGCCTTAAAAACGTCCATCTGTGATGCCTCTTAAGACAATAGATGAGATAAGAGAGGAGAAAAATAGCACTGAAGGGTAGGTGGAAATGGCAATGAGGACTGTTAATGATACAGGCACAAAATCTCTCATTTTTTACACAAAAAAAACCCGCCCGCTTCTGAAAGACCAACACTTGGCAGGTAAAGTGATAGTTAATGTGTCTTGTGCAAAGAAAAGCAGTAGATGGAGAGCAGATGAAAAGGAGGGAAGGTCTTTTAGCCCCACGTGGGTTAGAAGGGCCCATGGGCCTTGCTCAGCAAGTCCAAGCTGTCATGGGAAAAACATGTTCCTCAGGCTCAAGGGTCCATGCTGGAAAATATCCAGATCCCTGGGTTTGGCTCTCAGTCAAACACTTTGCCTTGCATTTGGCCAGGTGTTTTGTGAATTGTATGCAGGCATTTTTAAGAATTCAATTGGTTGTCATTAAAATAGTTGAGAAAAAATATTTTTTCTTAAAAATCCCCTCCCAACAGTCTAATCTAAACCCTTTGGAGGTCAGCAGAAAGGTTTTCATTAAATTCAAGGAACTGAATATAACTATTGCTGTAAAGCTACTAATTATTCCCCAGGGCATAATGCCTGTCACTTCAGCAATTTGGAGAGACCAGCTCTCACCTCCAATTCTTCCATTAAAGGCAGCCAGCCACCTGTACTGGAGATACATGTTTGAGATCACTCAATTAATCTGTTAGCAGCAGCATCAATAGCCTGCTATTGATTCAAACACAACAAGAATAGATTGAAATAGCCAGGCAGAAGTAAAATATGCCCAACAACAGAGGAGAACACCCAGTACCCTGCTGACATTTAAACATGAGGAGACAATGCTTTATACAGGAATACAGTGGGAACAAAATCAAAAGCCATTACCTGGAATGAGCCATTGATGCAGCAGATGTAAACCAGAGCAGCTGGTGGTCAAAGCAATGGGAAATTCTGAGATTGCTCCATAAATTGATGCAGCTTGTCAGAAATAAGGCAAGGAGCTTGGTGGAGAAGAAATAGTCAGGCTTAATGAAAGCAGGGCCTGTATATCAGTGTTTCCTTCTTCCCACTCAGTCTTTACAAACCCAATATAAAATAAAATCAAACAGAGGCAGTGGAAGTGCTGTGCCTTTGTGCAGGTCTGTGGGCACCAAGAAGGAAATAGAGCTGGTCAAAACTGGCTGTTCAGAAGTAACCCCAGACACCAACATGGGAACACTGGTAAGTTCCAGTCATTTGCTGCTTTAAAGTAATTTTAAGTGTTGCAATTGCAATTGCACTAAGTAGGTGTCTTCTTACTGACTCAGCAGGTGCAGTTCCCATGCCCTCTGGACCAATATAAAACTTACCCCTACCCCACACTTCAGCAGCCTGCTAGCACTCCGCAATTTAAAAAAAACCTGACCCACTGCCAAAACCCCAATTTGATTCTGTGTAAAATCCTATTCTTGTATACACAAAACTTTTTCACCTACATTACTCTTTAATGGTATGGAGGACAAGCAAGTGAAGTCAAACAAATTAAGTTTATCACTTTCAGCTGGGGTTTACTTGTGCTCTAGTAGAAAACAAGATAATGAGCAGCCATAGTACCAGAGGCAATACTGATGCAACATGACATTATAGAACTTCATTTTAGACAGGAGCACATTGCTTTTAAATAATTTCATCCCCAGTTCTTACAACATTCAGAAGAAAGCTACTGCAATACGTATCAATAAATGGCTCTGCTGATTATCACCCACAGGGGGTTAAATCCCCAAAGTGCAGAGCATGCCCAGTTTTCACTGGAATAAAACTGAGTTTTAGGTGGCCAAAGCTTGAAGATCACAAACCTCCCACATGCTAGGTGTGGGCAGCAGGGCAGTTAGCAGGAGCAGATGATGTTATTTTCAGTAAGGGAAGTGATTTGCCTCACTGATAAGTTTGCCTCATGGCTGACAGTGGAGCTGTGCCAGTGAGTCAGGTGTCTCAGGTGTCTGAGTGATTTTCAGCACCTGATCTCACTGAGGCACAGACAGACAGCATTGTGTTCCCCTGTCCCTCCCCTTTACTGGGAGGGCTAGAATAGCTCCTTCAGAGCTACACTGATGTCACAGCAGCTGTTACAGTGCCTGGCTAAACAAGAAAGATTGCAGCCTTGGGGTAAGTTATTGTTTGAAAAGCTCACTTTGGAAATTTTAGTACTTAAGTTGTTAGTTAACATAGGCTAAAGCATTCCCCATATCACATTAAGCTGAGACAGACACCAGTTACTTACAAAACAAAAATAAGGCTTTACCAGTACTGCAACAAAATAGTTTGCCCAGCTGAAGTCTTTTCCACACACAGAACCTAGTGTATGCATTAGCTTCTGATTTTTACTGGCAGGTTCCCCTCTTTTTCTACACCAAGGTGACCAATTAGCAGCAACAATTACAAATCTCAGGCCTGTAAAGCCTGTATCAAGTTACTACATGCAAATGGAGACAAATTAGGTCACACTTTGTCTTGAAATTGCATCCTTTCACTGGTGTTAACAGAAAGGAGTCAGCCATCACAATCTTCTCCCCCACTGCCTTCAATTAAGTAACTTACCTGTATGATCAAAAATCCTCTCCTCCTCAGTGCTCTGCTATCAAATGATTCCATTAAGCCAAGTTTCCAATATTTCTGAAGATTAAGAAGCACTTTGCAGAGAACAGTGGTAACAGCCCAAGTGGTATTTACATCTCATCATGCTGCTTGTTAACAAAAGGTCTAACAATTTCAGCTACTCATGGACACAAAGATCTGATGAACTGGATGGATATCATCATCTCCACTGCTTTTAGTGTCCAGATTCAGCAGCTGTAGGACAGGGCTCCCACAAACCTCACTGCTTATAGAGCTCCCATCAGTGCTTTCACACACCTGATTTAGCAATCTAAACACTTTCAACACTATTCCCCACTGTGCTGCAAGCCTTGGTCCCAAGCAGCAAGGAAAGGAGCACTACAGTGCCCAGAGCCAATAAAACTTAGACCAGATGTACACCCCATCCCAACTGAGGTGTCTGAAGGCCAAGAATGAAGGTAGGAATTGAAAACTAACACACAATCCATTATTAGTACACACCTTTGAACTTTATTTGAACTTTTAACAATATTCTCACCTGTTCAGTTAAATGCCAGGGAGCTTTAAAAAGCTTCTGCTTTAATTATGGAAAAGTCTGGAGCCATGTGGCATCTCAGTTTATGATTACAATTCCTAGGAGTTCACAACAGCCAACATCTTGGGCCTCCAAGATAATAACAAAAACATAGGGCAAGGGACTTATCTCAAATAATGACTTGCATCTACCTTGAAAAATTCAAAATCAGTTTGGCCATCCACACTTTTGTAAGTTGCTGTTCTTCAGCGTATCTCACTGTGTCCTTTGCCACATCAGTTGCCATGCTCAAGTAAAATTGTAACTGACATGACACTGAACTCAAACTTGAGAATTTCCTATCATACCAGGACCAACCATTTAGAAGCTTGGGTTAGCACCTTTTTTAGCCAAGTGGTGCCTTTCCAGTGCATTCCAAAGAAAACAAGTGTCCTTCTGTAGAGCAGCTGTGGCCTGGAAGGAAGTTCAGTCCTTCACTGGTGTTAAAGCTTTATTTATAGAAAGTTGACTGCATTAATTGCAGCAATATTTGCATTGTATTTGAACTCAGCACTAACAGGTTAATATTTACATTTAGATAACACTTAAACCAAAACAAACTGAATACAGTCAATCTTAAGAGCAAAAAGACAGACATAGAAATGACAGACTTAAGAGTAAAAGTAATCACAATTATTTCACTCTGGATGATTTAGTCCAAAGGTCTATTTCTTAATCAGATTAGCAGGAAGAGTGGATTTATCCAAATCATCAAAATATGGATGGTTCAAGGCCATTTTGCCAGAAATCCTTTTTGCAGGATCATAAATTAACATTTTCTGGAAGAAAAAAAACAACCATATTTACTTCCTCATGAAATGTGAGCTAAAATCATGTTAGATAGATATTTAACAATAAAGATAACTATATAACTATAAAGATATTTTCCCTTTTTGTTCTGTGCTCTCCTAGTTGGAGAGGTTATTTACTCTACAAGTCAGCAGCAGTGCATAACATCTCAGAAGATGAAGAATCCCATTTACCCCCCTGTTCAATAACCAAGTCCTTGCCTGTGTCTGGGTACCACATCCACTGAATGAAATCCAGAACCAGGCAACCAAGCAGCAATAATTGTCTCAGCTTCTAACTAAGGGAAATTAATAAGCTTTAGGCTGTTAAAGCCCTAAATGTTACAAGGACAAGTGGTCTGACACTTGTTTTGTTACTGACATTGAGCAAAGTGATGTCAAAAGCTCAGGCTGGTGACTTTACAATTAAAATAAGAGAATGCTCACTCAGTCTCAAAATCCCAATTGGAAAGTAGACTACAAGCAGGTAGAACTGAAGAAAACAGTTGACACTTGAGTCTCTTTGCAATAAAATACTCCAATTGAATACCTCAAAGGTGATGAGAGCAAAAAGAGGGAGTGTCACAGTCATTAAAATAACCCCCAGAAGTTTCTAAAACAGGAGATTTGTTTTTCTAGCCATTAAAACAAAATATATCTACAGCTTATATCATACAAGGGGTCAAAACAGGAATGAAGCATTCAGCGGTTTTGTACTAGACCCAAAAGGAGCAAAGTCCTTTTATTTCTCCTTACTAAAGGACAGACCATATCAAGTAATTTAAGTAATCAGGATTCCACCAGCTGGCTCTCCCCTGTCTGCACAACAAATCTGTTTTCCAGAACAAAACTTAACCAGTCTTACTCTACCCAGTATTCAGTTTTGACATTTAATTATCTTTACAATTCATTCTCCAGGGAGTCTTCCAGGTTGATTTAAACCACTGAATTTGCATTTACATTCTCTGAACTTCTGCCAAATGCAATGCTGCCTCTAGATTTAACCTTGCATGTCCAATTTTACCCTGTGGCAGGTTCCCATTACCTATACCTAGAACAGTGTCCTATAGTTAATTCTGATATCAAAGGTTCTCTTAAAATTGACTCAAAGAGGGAAATTTCTCTGAAAAAGGGATGCTGTGACACTGAGACTACAGCACCACAACTGATAGAGCAAGTGAAGGAAACTTCTCTGAGCAGTCTGGAACATTAGTTTTCCCTGGCACCTACTGTCCTGATAATTCAAAGTTTTTGAGGACAGCCATCAAGTGCTTTGAAATGCTGGCCATAGAGGTCATTTAGCTAATGATGGTCTTAAACTCACAACCTCACTCATGCAATTTGAATTACACATTTTTGTGTTAAGACACATTTTCAAAGACAGCTCCTTTACATACCAATTCCATCTGCAATCATCTATAGAAAAAATTAAACATTGAAACATTTTCATTTACATATATGAGCTTGTGCTCTAGAATGAACTATTTAGTGGTGTTGCCTTTAAAGTTATATTATGGGTTTAAAAGGCTTAAAAGTGCCATAGGAAACTTAAAGGGATTCCAGTCAGGAATACCACTGTCACCAGGCACTAATAGGAAACTAAAATGTTAACATTGATTAAGGCAGAACTGTGTAAGACTTTAGAAAATTCCATATGCTTTGAGACTAGAATTATGTTAACACCATGAAGAACTAGTACTTTTTTTTGCCTTTATTAGCAGCAGCCCCAACCATTGGCTTCATAGAGTGAAGCCCCACCTAAGCTCAGAGAAGCCTTTGGCAGGTCCTTTTCATGCAGCTGTTTCAACAAATTCTCCTGCCTGTTCCTTTCATTTTAGTGTGTAAATACAGTCAGCAACAATTCTATTTCAAACTGATTTAATAAAGACGCTGTCAAGGGTCATATCTCTGTAAGACAACTGTGCTGCAAGGTTCAGAGCTATCCAGGACAACTACATGTTCAACAAATGCTCAGGCTGTCAGTGTCAACTGGGGCTCTGTCCCCCAAGAAAAACTGCCAGAAATTGTGATCATTTGAGCTTTTTGGGTAACACTGCTTCATTCAGAGTATTCTGCCATATTACCAATGAACTGCTGATGTAATTAACTGCTTTGTGACTGCTTACAGCCATCAGCCAGGTACACAGGTACTGCTGTATGAGGGGGTTCTGGAGTGTCAGCTTATCTTGAGACACACAGAGCACCCACACCCCCATCTGTAGGTCTGCACTGTACAAATGCAGCTTTAGAACAGCCAAAGGACAGCCCAGGTACATTATTATACCTCAGGACACCTAAGAGCATACCTAGGATGTGACCTAAATTAGCCCTCAGTGGCAGCACATGAGCTGGAGAGCACTAAATGGAAAAGACTGATGAAAAGCTTGCCAATTCAAAGCCTGGTGTGGTAGTTTAACTGCCTGGCCACAGAACTAAAGGAAACTCACACTAGACACAAAAAATATCAATTAAAAGTCAATACACCACAGCCAAAAATATTTAGCTCCAAATTTAAGGGCAATTGAGACAGACACTACAGACAGACTTGAACTAAGTTTCTTGTCTCAGCTAATCAATACATTCAGCTGTTTCTACCCTTGTTTATTCAGTTAAGACCATCATGGAAGTTTAACCAAGATGAGCCCACCAAGCTTAATCCACATGCTGCCATAAAATAAACATTTCCAACTGGCTCAGCAGTCACACAGCCACATCACAGCTGGTGCTGGCAGCAGAAAGGTGACAGCTACTTTATGGGCAGAAGCCTTCACTTAAACCTCTTTGTAAAGACTCATCCTCACTTTCAAGTTGTACCTGGCTTATTATTATAAAAAAGTTGAGGCATAATTGCTTCATGTGAAAAATAGTCTGGTATTACTTGTGAAAGGAATTAATGTCACACAAGATGTCAGTTCTACAAGAATGAAGGCTCATACCACTGACAATAGCTTGAAGATCTCCATATTTTCCTTCTAGCTATGACTGATGAGTACAGCTTTGTGTATTCTGGAGTACTTCAAACAGCCCACTCAGGTTCTTAATCAGCAGCTTAGGACAGACTACTTACAGCCAGCAGATCAAGTCCATCTTTATCCAAGTTTTTGACATGTGTTTCAAGGCTGACAGGTTTCCATTTTGGGAATGTGTTTTTATAGTCTTGCAGGGATTCCACCTCAGGCCATACCTCGTTGTTGGGGGTCCCTAAAGCTCTGTGCAAGCATAAGCAAAATGTTAAGCAATTTAGTCTGAAACCTGTTACGTGCTATTACACTTTTAATTACACACAAGTGTTGTGTGGTGCCACACAGGTAGCAAGGAAAGGCTCAGCCTTACATACCTGAAGATTCTGAAGATCTGGTCAATCTCTGAATCCCCATGGAAAAGTGGCTTTTTAGTTGCCAGCTCAGCAAATATGGTTCCTATGCTCCAGATATCTACAGGAGTAGAGTAACGAGCAGATCCCAGCAGCACTTCTGGAGACCTGTACCACAGTGTCACTACCTGTGGAACAAGGAAAGGTTAAGTCTGGGGAATCAGGTCTTTTAATTGACTGCAAGATAAATGGCTCATTTGTTATTAAGCAGCATTCACAGTTTTTTGCTAAAAATAGCCAGTACTATAAGTTTTAGTGGAAGTGTAATACTAGTTTCAAACTTCATTTGTAGACAAATCAACTCCATTGCAGTAGCTTCTACTTCAAGAAAAGCAGCTGCCTGCACACCTTCCCTAAGAGCAGGAATCCTTTGGCACCCAGCCACAAAACCCCTCAAACCCAAGTGCTGTGCAGAGCAAAAATGCCTTTATGAGACAGTGAGCAACAACTTTGAGTCCATCTGACTCACTCTGAGTGGGATTCATAAAATGTTTTGGAACCCTAGAGCGAAACCACAGTCAGAAGTGGCAAACTGTTTTGGAAAACAAAACATAACTTTTTCATAGTTTTGTTAGCTTATGGCTTGAAAAAACTGATTCTTTTTAGCTGTTTCAGAATCAGTTCTTAGCAGGAAGCAAGTACACACTATCCAAACCACCAGAGGTATGTCCCAACTCACTTCATGTGTGTAGACCCGCACTGGAATTCCAAAGGCTCGGGCCAATCCAAAGTCTGCCAGTTTAATCACTCCCTTGTCATCTATCAGGAGATTCTGAGGTTTCAAGTCTCTGTGCAGAACTCTTCTTGAGTGGCAGAAGACAATGCCTTGCAAAATTTGGTACAGATAACTCTAGAAACAATGAGGTGGGAGGAAAGAAAGAAAGAAAGAAAGGAGTTACCTTTAGTACATGCCAGTGTCCTGCAACACAAAGGTGTTCCCTTCATTAGCTCTCCCCACAGCAGCAGGAAATAGAAATTCAAAGCATTTCAGATACTGAGTTAATATCAATCAAAAAGCTACACAAATTAATTCTGAAGATTAGTTTAGGCAGTTTAATCTCAGTAATTAAAAGATTTTCAAGTGGCATTTGAAAGCAAAACTCACATTCTTCTTATTATCTACTGCTGCTTATTTAACCTTTCATTTCTCCTCAAGGAGTTAATTATACTGAAAATAAGAGCTGCTTATGGTTTAGTAGGTCATCATTAAATTCCCTCTTAGGTTAAGAAATTGTCCTCATTACCTTAACACGTGAACGCTCCAAATACTGGCCAGATGGAATACTATCCAAATATTTCTTGAGATCCATGGAAAGGAATTCAAAGACAAGGTACAGTCTTGAATCCTGCATGAGAACATCCTGAAGACTAAAAATTGAGTATACAATTACTTCCAGTGCAAAATGCATGAATTCCCATTTCTATTCTCAACAGGGATACAAGCTGATATTTCCAGGTTTCTATTATGGAAGTCTTAAAAGTCTTCAAACAACAGACTTAGTGAGTTATAGTGTCATCTGGAAAATCAAGTGTATCTAAAATAGTGTCAAACTGAGATAAAAGCCCATAAACTTCCTCTTAAACTTATGTTCTCTCAAATCAGACACAGGAGTCTGAAGAAAAAATACTTTTGCCATTAAAAAAAAACAAACTCCACCTGTGGGTGTTGGTGCCTAGCTTCTCTTTGAAGCTGGCTTGTCACAGCAGAGCCTGAATTACTAGGAACTTAAGGGAATATTTAATAGGAATCCAATAGACACGGCAGGATTTACACACATTTTTAAGTATCTTCTCCATCCTTACTGGAGTGTAAGGGTTCCTAAACCCAAACATACACACTGAGACACTACCTGGCTGGAACCTGGCCAGTTTTAAGGCACATTAAAGATTAAGTATTTTGCTGCATCAAAGAGCAAGCAAATGTGTTGTGGGAAGACAAAGGCTGCAATCATTTTTACATGTCAGACAGTCACTGATGGAAATTTCACTCATAGCTCAGGTGTGCCAGCTATGACAGCATCAAAACACATCTAAATTCCTGCTACACAACAGCAGGGAGAACACCAGAACACTTAAGTCAAACAGTATTCCAGTATTTATTTACCAAGGTGGTAAATAAACTTCTGAGTCTGCCTGAAGTAACAGCTGCAGCCAGTTTTCATGGGGTATGCTGCCTCCATTTTCACAATAACCTCTCTGAAAAGAATTTACAGAAATTCCTAAATTAACAAAATTTTGTTAGATTCCTAGAATGAAAAGAGGCAGCATGAGGAAGGCTGAATTAGAAAACTGGCATAAATATGGAATTTAAAATATTTGCTGCAAAGCAGGCACTGTATTAAGCAGAGAGGTTCTCACCTCACTAGATGAGTGGAAAAATAATTTATGCTCTGATGGGACCTAGTGCCCCTCCAAGAGTTTAGCTAAATACCAGTATATGCATACCAGACTATATTGGGATGATTCAGCTCTTTTAATAAAGAAATTTCTCGGATAGCAGTACTTGGAACACCTTCCTCCTCACTTTCTAGACGTATTTTCTTCATTGCAACCACTTGGCCTGTGGTTTTGTGACGACCTTTATACACAACACCATAGGTACCTGAACAAAAAGACAGTGAAACAAATATAGGAAGTACCAGCTTCAGGTACAAATAAGTTATTGCAAACATGAGCTGCTAACATAGGAGAAGTCCTTAAAAATGGAGTATTGGTTTAGATTACAAGCTACTACTTAGCTGTGGAGTTTACCTGACCAATATTTTTGTTTGTTTAAAGCGTGCCACCCATGAAGTGTAGCATTTGTTAGGACAGGGTAGGCTTAGAAGCCTAAGTATAAAAAGTGAATATTTGGAAGATGTAGTTACAAAATCAGATATTATTTGAGTTTCAAGTTGATTAACTTTCAGGCAAGATCATTATAAAGGATTATGATTTTGCCATTGATACATGATATTAAAATGCTAAAGGTTTAGCTGCAAATGGAAGTAGTGCTCCGTCTGCAGTCTGAGATCCAGCCATCCATGGGTGTGAGCTGTAGAAATACCTCTGGCACAATGCTCAGTGCAGGAGAAAGGCTAGTGCTGTGGGTCTCAGCAGAGGCTGAAATTGGAACCAAGAGTAAATCCCAAATCAATCTATCTTAATTATCAGTGTTCACAGAAGGAGAACCCTCAAACCAAGACAGTGTAAGCCTTCTTTTTACCCTTCTTGAAGCATTAATCCCTCACATAAAGCCCAAACTAGATTATTTCAGAAAGATTCAGGCACAAGGCTTTGGTTACAAAGCTTTGTTGCAAGATCCAAGCACACCTTTTGCTATTGCCTCAGAATGGGCAATCTCAGAGCAATGTACTTCAAACTTTCAATTTATAAAACACACTGACTTCTACAGTGATCACAGGCTGGATTTCCAGTAACAGGGGGGCTGTGACTAACACCTGCATTGAAGCCATCTTCTTAGTGCCTCAATGTGAAGCAATTGTTAAAGAGTCACTTCTCCACAGAGCTTTGCTATCTTGCTTTCCTTTGACACTCACACTGCCCGTGTATAATCAGAGCAGAACAATCCACAAAACACTACTCCCTACCAGCAGCTCCAAGCAAAACAGCACATTGCACAACTTCAGGGGCAACTGGCAAGTTTATATTCAGAGAAATGGAGGAGCTTCCTAAACTGTAAGCTGGTTTCAGGACTCAGAACATATTTTTTCTCCCTTTTGAAGGAATGTTACACCATTAGCCATCAAAACGAAGGCAGACACTTTTCAACAGTGGTCAGCTGTTTTTAAAAAGACCACGTCACTTTCAAAAAAAGGGGGCAGGCTGAAAGTTTCTACAGATATACATAACTACCACAGTAATTAAGCCACGGGCTTATTTAGCCACTTGGTTGAATCTCAGAGTTTCCTGTAACAGGCAAAGTGCACAGATCTTCTGGGATGCTTCATAGATCAAACCATGGAGCATTTAAAAGCTCACAGTTCCCCATACTTACCTTCCCCAATCTTCTCTATTTTTGTGTAGTCATCCATTGCTGTGGTTATCCCTGAAATGGATGGGAAAAAAGAAACAGAAAATGAGGGTGAACAGTTGCTGTCCTGAACACAGACAAGTCACTGAACCTATGCCAAGTCTTTAGAAGCGAGTTGTGCCTCACATAATGAGGATGTAATGTGAAACACTTAACTGTTCTCATCAACAGAAACACAGAACATATTTATTCCGAATTCCAGCAAGAAAAACTACACCCCAAGGTAGGAGAGGGCAATGATTCCAAGGAGAGAAAAAAAAAATTAAAAATCTTTGAAGAAAACTCCTCCAGGGAGCTGAAAAAAGTTCACCCTTCTCATCATTTTTTTACCTAACTATTGGCTCAAGAGGAACGAGCTAGAAACAGGAATGCTCCTGTATGAAACTCCGGAACCGGGGGGACGGCCACGCCGGGGGGACACCGGCCCGGGGGGGACGGCCACCGGCCCGGGGTGTCACCGGCGGCGTGCCCGCACAGGGGGACGCGGAGGCGGCAGCCGGGACTGGCGCCGCGCCCCTCCCCCGCCGCTCCGGAGGGGTTACGGGCACCGAGCACAGCCGAGTTACCTCCGGCTCCGGGCGGCTACCGGCTCCGGGCAGCGCCCGCTCGGTACAGCCCAGCCCCGGCGCCGCTCCCGCCGGCCCGAGGCGCTGCCCCGCTCCCTGGCCGNGCGAGACGGGGGCGGGGCCGCCGCGCATTCGAACCGGCCGCCCGCCGCGCTCCGCCAATGGCGCCGCGCCGGGCCCGTTCAAAGCGGCCAATCAGCACGCTCCGCGCCAAAGCGAGGCCCAAAGGGCGGCTTTCGGCTCCGCGCGGGGGGGAGGAAGGAAATAGAGAAATGCTGCGCGGCCGGGCGCGGCAAGCTGAGGGTGCACCGGGCGTCCCCTTGGTTCGCGGTCACCGCGAGCGGAAGGCAGCCTGGCGGGGCGGGGGCGTTGTTCCGCGTCGCCCTAAGCCGGTGACACGGGGGCGCTGGGACGGCGCCGCTGGGCGGACTGGTGGCGATCCCAGAGTCACGGAATGGGTCAGGCTGCCAGGGACACCCGTGGGTCACCTGGTCCCACCTCTCTGCTCATGCAGGGCCGTCCCAGAGCACATGGCACAGGATCGCGTCCAGACGGTTCTGGAATAACTCGCTCCAGCGAGTAGGAATCCACATCCCCTGTGGGCAGTCTGTCCCAGTGCTCGCTCACCGCACAGTAAAGTTCTGCCTCGTGGAACTGCTGGGCGTTAGTTCCTGCCCATTCCTCTGGTGCCACTGCTGGTCCCAAGGAGCAGCGCCTGGTCCCTGCTCTGAGCCCTCCCCGCAGACAGGAGGGACACACACGGGGACGGTGCTCCCCCTGAGGGACACACATTCTCAGGGACACACGAGGACGGTGCTCCCTCTGCGGGACACACGCGGGGACGGTGCTCCCTCTGAGGGACACAGAGGGACGGTGCTCCCCCTGAGGGACACACGCGGGGACGGTGCTCCCTCTGAGGGACACACGGGGACGATGTTCCTTCTGAGGGACACGCGGGGAGGGTGACACCTCGGGACGGTGCTCCCTCTGAGGGACACACGGGGACGATGTTCCTTCTGAGGGACGCGCGGGGACGGTGCTCCCTCTGAGGGACACACATTCTGAGGGACACACGGGGACGATGTTCCCTCTCAGCTGTCTCTGCTCCAGGCTGAGCAGCCCTGGCTCCTTCAGCCTTTCCTCCTCGGAGAGATGCTCCAGTTGCTTGATCAACTTTATAACTCTTGACTGGACCCTGGGTACCACAGGAATAACCCTTTGGGCTCTTGGCATGGTTTGGGGAGTATAATCGTGTTTGGACTAGGCTGGGCGTTGGCTGCAGCTTTTCCTTTTAATCAAGTCTGTTAGATTTGGATGCTGCAGCTTCTCCTTTTAATCAAGTCTGTTAGATTTGGATGCCATGACCGGCCAGAGCATAAATTCATTATTTCTGGCTGCATGGGCACTGATCTGGGAAGTGCTGCTATGGCCTTGGGAGCTGCTTCTAAGGCATATGCCTTAATGAAAGGTCAGTGGGTAACTTAATTCCCCAGAAGCTGGGATGTGTGTCTGTAGGCAAATTAAAGTTCTGCATGCCTCCTCCCAGATTAAGAAAGATTAGTCGCTGTGCTATCCCAGCTTCTGAAAGAAGGGTCGGGGATGTAACTACAGAGGCACCTGTGGGCCCTGCTCAGCAAGCACTCTGCCAGCTGCACCCTTCCTCCACTGGTACCCAGGAAAGTGGTGCTACAGTACACAAGCTAACAAAAAAATACTGGGAAAATACTGCTCCAAATAAATTTTGTTACTGAAAAACTGAAATGCTAAACAGATTAGCAATGTCACGTGTTTCTAGTTTTCCAAGTCTTTCCCCTGCAGGACAGATCCACTGTGGATTCTGTGGTGCTGCTGACCCTCTCTAGCACTGATTTATCATCAGCACTGGCAGTCCTCGACCAACAGCTCCTGTGGAAACCTATAGTCCTTGCAGGGGTGAGACACAGGCACCTCTTCACACTGCTGATGTTATTGCTTCACTGCACTGGTTTACAACATTCTTGAAGGATGGCCTTGCTGCTTGTCTGAAATGCAAGCAGGGCAGGGTGCTGCAAACAAAAACATGCGGCTTCTCCCTTAAAGCATTTCTTTGGGATGGCGATTCCAGGAGGCAGGGCTATTTATGGTACACTTCCTTCTTCTCAACCCTACCCCATGGCAAAGGCAAGAGGCAGCCCGTCCAACTCCTCCCCCTGAGTGTGTTTCAGGGGTAAAGCCCCTCCACTTTCCCCTCCCTCCTGGGGAATTTTTGCAGCATATGGTGCGCATGCTCACGGGTCTCTGTTTACTTTGAGTCCTGTATTCTCACCACTTGCTGGGGATTTACCTGCCTAGAACAAGGCTTTTGTATATCTGGGAAATTCCATACAGGAACGTGGCTTGTGCAATCTTGTGCAATTCTTAGGAAGAGAGCCTGATGTGCTCTGCTCTGCGCAGTGACAGAGAATTCCTACCCCGTGTGTGCAACAAGCCCAAAGCAACCAGGACAGTGTGGGCACAGCAATGCCCATGGATCAGCTTCACTGCTCAGATAGAGTGTGGGACACATCCCTCAGGCCTGGCTCTGCACCTCTGGGGAGTTGTTTTCAACTATCAACGTGCTCTGCCATTCTTGGGCAGTTGTTTTCTATTGCTAGCACAGGGCTGGAGCTACTGCTGCTGGACCAGTCCTCGCCTAGGGACCTTAGGTAGGATGCCAAAGTCCAACTTTCCCTTTAGAGGAAAAGAAAGCATTTCTTGGAAGTCAGACATATGGTAACACTAGTTAATTTATGGGAGTTGTTGGTGGTATCATAATCATTCAGTACTAGAAATTACTATAAGTTATATTAAAATATAGAGAGATTATATATAAAATATACTGTGTCTGAATGTACTGAATACACTGATCTGAATTTTCTTGAAAGCAATGTCTTTTTTTCTAGCTTTAGTTTAAATATACACAAGAATGTCACATATATTCACATATAAGAAATATATTCACATATATTTCTTAGAAATATAAATTTCTTATTGTCCTTCCTGCTGGACACTAACTGTTCATTCTCAGAGCGCTTGCTGAATTTTCAAATTCTTTGAGAATAGGTCTTTTTCCATACATCCCATTGTGTCATGGGCTCTGAGTGGGAAAGACCAGGAGGCACCAGAAGGAAAGCTGGTTAAAGAGCAGCTCTCTTGTGGAGGAACCCCACTGGTTTCACATGTGAGGGCTCTTCTCCATAAGCCAGCTGCACACAGCTATGTTGTCTGTTTGAGGTCGTTGGTCATCCCCTTGGTCAGCACCTGGGGTGACAAGTCCAGCCTTTTCTGACCTTTAGGAAAGGTCTGGAAGGTGGATGGCTTTGAGATCCATCTGACAGATGTTGCACTTGGAGCCCGTAATCACTGCTCCTGCCTTTGTGTCAGCTCTTGTGCCTCAGGGCCCAGGCTGTGCTGGCTTGCTCAGGGACATTACTGTGCTGTGGTCTCCGTGTTGGGTGGGCTGGTGGCCATGCCAAGCCCTCAGAGCAGTGGAGGCTGCGTTGGTGTGCGCTGGTTTCCTCCAGCAGCAGCGGAGGCTGCCTTGCCCTCAGCCTGTGGCCCTCCCTTACAGCTGCCTTGCTTAGGAGCCGAGTGCATGTAAGCACAGACTCGACATGGCATTAATTTGTCAAACATCTGTCTGACACTTACCTTTCATTTTCCTCCCTCTTGTTTTCTTAGGATATAAACCACGTCTCCTTTCTGACTGGGTGGTGCTTATCTCGGTTGATCATTGCTTTGGACATGGCAGGAGCTAATGGTGCTGCTTGAGACAAGCGATACCAGTACATTTGCAGTGACTTCTGTGTTTGAAGGGATTTACTGTTCTGCTTGAAGGAACAGCAGCAGTGAGCCTGCTGACAACTGAGTCACAGATGGATGCATGTGGGAATCCCTAGGACTGCTGCTCCCCTTTACAGCAAAACACGGTGAAATGCAGAACTGAGGGAAAACTCCAAGGCAAACAGCAAAGGAATCTTGACAACACAATGTTAATTACATTTTATTTATATAAATGACCAAGGGGCACATGTATTAAAACCTCTTTGGTATCCCAGACTTCCCTTTGCCTGAACTGCTGCGCTGTTTGTGCAAGGCACACGGGATCAGGCCGACAATGCCGAGCTGGGATTATGGCATTACAGTTGTATTCATGGCTGAGAACCCAGTGTAATGCTCTGAACAACTCCTTTTCTGCTGAGTAGAGGGCAGCTGCAAAAGTCAATATCGTCTTGTCTTTCATATATTAATCATATTCTCCTCAGCAATAACTTCACTGTAAGGAAGAGAAAAAGTGTATTCTGTCTTTTACATAATGATGGGACTAAAAAGGTCAACTGGTTGGTGAATACTAATGAGAGTATCTAAAATAGGTTGTGTTCACTGTGCTCGAAAGCAGATAAGTACAAACATTGATTGGCTCCTTTTAACATTTATTTAAACTCAAAGATTATTTTGTTAAGATGGCAAATGCAAAAGTACAGTGGGAGAGATGTACTACCACTTAGGAATGCAAGGTAATGTTAGAGGGATAGTATCTCTAATGTGTATCTCAGATGATACATTTAACCTGTTCAATCTCTAGTTATGCAGGACAGTTCCCACTATCATGAAACATGGAGAACTTCTCTGCTGCTCTCCTTCTGCATTAGCATTTTGATAGGATGCCAGGAAACAAAAAGCTTCTGAGAACTGTTTAAAAATAAAACAAAAGGATGGAAGCTGCTTAGAAAAAATAATTAAATTGTCAGTGTCTCCTTACAGCATTAATATAAATATTTTAAATGCACTTAAAGTACTTGAATTTAGGTTAAAATTATTTTCAAGTTTGGGGTTTTTTTGTAACATGCACTAAATCACTTTATCTGAAAATCCCAAATATTGATATGATTGCAATAATGAAAATACCATAAACCATCCCTTCATTTCAAATAAAGAGATACTGTAAATAGAAGAACTGGTTATTCATGGTCACTGGTTATTCATGGGTTGGTACCTTCTTGGAGGAAAACTCAGCTGAAAATCAGGGAAAGTTTTACAATGAACATTGCAGCACACAAAGAAGAGTGAGGGGAGAGTGTGAGGATCCTGTGGGAGGGAGCAGAGGGATGCACGGAGTTCCTGCTGACCCTATTGGGAGTGGCTTCCAGGGGCTGAAACCTGTGACTGCTGGGCTGAATCTTCCCCCAGCTCTGCTTTGCCAAACTCCTTTCCCACAGCAGGGAATGCTCCACTGTCACCGTGCATCTTCCTTCATCATGGGACACACAGCTGGTTTCATAAAAACCTTTAGAGAAATACCTACAAATGTTCAACCTGGATTTTTATTTTAATAATTGTAATTAAATGAGAAAGGTGATCAGCATACATGTATCAAACCTGGGGCAGAGGAAAAAAAAATAAAGTGGTTTTTGTTTCTTTGGAGCATCTGGGCAAAAAGCCAGACTCCACCAAAGTCTTTGGCAAAACTATTAGCTTCACTCTTGACCCCAGGTCACGTGGCTGGTTCCTGATTTAGTTTTTGCATTTCAATTAGCTTACAATTCAAGAATTAAAATGGTAGAACCCAATAAATTGCTTTTAAACTTCTGTTTGGATGCATGAGAGCAGGGGAGGTGCAGTCGAGGGCACACTTGGAGCTCCCTCAGCCTGGATGTGCAGGCAAGCAGTGCCTGCTGGCTGGAGGGGGCTGGTTTTGAGGTAGGTGTGGAGGGCTGGATGGCAGCACATCCCTCCAGGGAACAAGGCACAAACCCAGCCCTGGATGGCAGCACATCCCTCCAGGGAACAAGGCACAAACCCCATTCCCCGAGGCTGTGCACAACTGTTAGGCCCTGTCTGCGGCTGCACTGTAACTCAATCAGCAACATTCCTCACTTGGAGAGAGTTACATTAAAAATTTCTTTCCTGTAATGGCTGTTTCATTTCAGCACGTAATACTCCTTTTTTCCAACTTACCTCAGGTTTTAGCTGTTTATCCTTTTTTTATCTTACAACAACCACCCACTACTGTGCTCGATCAGATCAAATGCACTGCAATAGCACATTTAAATTCCAAACTTCTGTCAGGGAAGCCTGACCTGAAACTCTCCTGAAGTAAGGGAAGTCAACTTTTCTTTCCCTCCAGGTATCATGCCCGCTGCCAAAAAAAAGAGCTGTACTCTTCCAGGTGGGAGTGTAGATGAGACAAGTGAGGTTTATAAGCCTGTGGAAATACAATATGGATTTACATGTACACATCACGCTTGACTTTGTTTAAATATTCCTCCTCCTAGCAATTGTAAGAGTAACTTAAAAACCACTTTTCAAGTGAACTATTTTTTTTCCCCTTAAGGTGTTATTTTCTTTCTCAATCTGCAAAGCCCATTTAAATCTCTCTAACTGTCCTTCCCAAGGAGCGATGGAAGATGGTGTGGTCCATGAGTTGTGCAAAAACAATGTGTGACCCAGGCACAGAACTGCTAATTGCCACTGCCCATCAGTGGATGTGACCAGCCTTGCTTCATGTTTGCTTTTAGCCAACATCCCTTTTCCCCCATCTCCTCTGGCTCCCAGCTCTCCAAGTGGGCTGAGGAAATGAGTCACATCCAAAACAACAGGGATAAAAACATTCTGGGGAATTACCTTCTCCATGTGAGACACAGCCAAAGTCTTTGGTTAAATATTTTTATTTGGCTCTGTATACAAAGAAAAAAGTTTACAGGAGAGAGGGAGTGACAAGCAATTAGTTACACAGTATCTAAAGATGTATAAACACCTATAGTCAGTTTATGCAGCTGGGGACGTGTTTCGTAAATTGCACCTACAGCACTAAGGCCCATGGTAGGACAACTAACTGGATTAAGCTGTTATCACCAATATTTCTAGGTAAATTAGTGCTTATTAGGATTTATTGTATTTCACCATTACAAATGGTTTCTAATTAAAACAGGAAAAGGGGTTGATGCACCAGGACAGCCTTGTGAGAAGTAATGACAGGATAAAGTAATTTAAGTCAAAACTAAAGTAATCTTAATTGCTTTTACAATACTTTCACAACTTTGTGCTGTGATAAAACACGTTTTAATGAGATTGACTAAAACATTTTTCAAACTGAGAAAAAGTACAAGCAGAACTGCTGTTTTGATCACCGTGGAATCTCACCTGTGATGTTTGCACGGCCCTCATCTGGGGCTGGGGGAGGGAGAGAGGGAGGCAAACCGGGACTGACTCCGCAGGCTGGAGCGCGCTGTGAGGGATATCAGGTAATCATTATCCGCAGGTGCAGCTGCCGATGGCCATGCTCCCGCCGCCGCTCATGTGCGAGCGGTTTTACATTTGCATTACAGCGAATACACTACACCTGTGGCACTCCCGATGGGACGGAGCTCATCAGCGCCCAGCGCGAGGGCTTGGTTGGCTCTGCAGTTTTGTTTAACAAACTTCAGCTGAGCTTTTCCCCTCACGCTGTGGGCGCTCCGCGGGCAGAGCAGAGCCCGCCGTGTCCAGGTGAGCCGCGGTGCAGGTGCGGGCGGCTGAGGGGGCTCCCCGGCCCTCCGGAGCCCCCCGGCGGCGGCCGCTCTCCCGGTTTTCCAGCGGGGCGGACTTCGGGGCGCTGCCCCCGCCTTGTGGCACCTCCGGCGCGGCC